>JAOTOK010117726.1:0-13785 GCA_025770025.1 Virgularia gustaviana | reverse complement strand
GCAATATGAATGTAGAGTATGGTTGACACACACGGACTCTGAGGCAGTCACAATAACATTGCCTCAGGTACGCGATACCCAGATATATGCATTATGATCCGGTCGTTTCTCGCATCCTGACTGTTATAAATATAACATTATTCCTCTGTGTGTTAATAACATAGTTTGTTGAGTTTTGTTGAAAGTTGTCATTCGTTGATGATTTGATGATGAACCAATAAGACGAGAAGGCACGTGGATTTACCAACGTGAAGACTCGAAACATATGTGGCTTTATCAAGGTATGTCGGTGTGTCATGATTGCTATGAATAAGTTAAATAACTCTTTAGACCGGATGAATTTTTTATTTTTTCGTTGTGTTTGTTTGTTTGTTTGTTTGTTTGTTTGTTTGTTTGTTTGTTTGTTTGTTTTCTTTTTTTTGTTTGTTTGTTTGTTTATTAATTTATTGAATTTATTTTATATTAATTTTATATTAATTTATTTAATTTAATTTATTCTACAGTTTTTATACAAGTGCAAAGTAACGTGTAGAGCTAGAGTTTTGTAATAAAAAGCAGACATAAAAATAAATTTAATATATCATGCATGCAATCACTATTGTTGACGAGATATAGAAATTTAGCCTCAAGGTTCATCAATAAATATACTCGAATATTACCCAATGCGTAAATTTGTGCAATCAAATATTTAAAATTGTTATGATAGGTCTTCTGTGCTCTTAGTTACTATGTGAGGATATTAATTTCACGATCAAGACCCTCCCTTGTACCCAGGCGCTTTTGTGCCGTGTATTACGAGGCAGATCAAGACCAGTTCAAGCATTGCAATAAAAATTGATTTAAACGCTTTGGACTGTTGTCCCACTAATTCCGTTCATAGGATAGAATTTGTATAAATTTCATATGTACTTGTATATTAATATAATAGACACGCATTAATTTACAGCTTTGTTACTATCGTCCTTGGTTTAAGGCTTTAAGCGTTTTACGTGTTGACTACCAAGGCCTAACTGTGTTTTCTTGGTCACAAAGACTATCTACGGAGGTTGTAAGATACGTATTATTTATGAGCTACTGTCATCTTAGCAGTTAAACAGCCCACTACGTCGGTGTATCAAAACAATCTTGAGAGTTGAGCTTTGACTGAGGTGAAAATTGGCTACATTCATATCCAACATTCCGTTTAGTCGTATTTGCATTATACCAATTGTCTTGCCTGCCTTTAATCCATGAAATCTGAACTGTACACACAAAATCGCAAGATTGTATTCAGATAAGATAAGCAAAAAAGCTCGGAATCTTTTTGATAATCTGTGTTTCCCGACGACGGATCTTTCCTCAACGGGCTAGTACTGTAGAAATTGAATGGTCTTAGCCTAGAGTGAATTAAGCTAAAAGTCGGGATCAGTCATCGATCGGGAAGAGGTATTTGGGCAGTTGTATAGATTTATTACTCTGTCCAAACGATTGTTTGGCATTGATGAGTAAAAAACGCCTGGTGTTCATGGTCCGGGTAATGTAGGGTATCATAATCTTGTTTTTGCCGCCTAGTAGTGCACTACTGCAGTACGCCTTGCCTAATTGCAACATAAAAGTTCGTCACATGTGATCCAAACTGGTGAATAAAAAATTAGTTGAAAATTAGCTGTCATCCGATATTACACGGGCGTGAGGGAAATATCACTCGTATATAATACTCAACGTTGAACTAGCGCTTTTGTGACGGAAAAAAATCCAAACAACGAAATACCATTGTCCATTACTAGCAGCTATAGGCAAGAAGAGGTGAAGAATATAGGTAGAATGGTTGGTTGGCTTTTTTACGCGACATTTTTGCGTGGTCTTTATACGGGTGAAACATCTCATTAACAACACGCTATGTCTGTCACTAAAGCAATACAAAGACAAAGCGAAGAATTCCTTTGATGTGTTGAAAGCACATCGGATTTCTTCTTTGCGCTTCCACCACTAGTGCGGAGGAATGTGATTTTTGCGAATACCCTACTGCACGCGATGCTTTAGCTTGGAGGTTGTCGAAAATGCCTCGGAATCGCTTGAATAGGATTACAATGGCTTATTTCAGAAAAATATGGTAGATGGCAAGCTGATTGTCACAGCTTAGTTCGTCCTAGCTCATGTGATGAATGTTATAGTATCATATGTGCATTACGGTGTATGTATGAACAAGAACAGCAAAATTGGTTCGAAGCAATAGAAATATCGCTGGACAATTCCTCTTCTTATCTATCTTCGTGAAATTCGCCCGTTTGACCATTCGTTTTCCAATCCCCCCAAGGAAGGTAAATTGGAGATTTTTACGCAGGTTTCACAATGTGTCAGAAAAATTATCAAATTTCACCGCGGCTTTCGCTGGCCTTATAATTTTGGCAAGCTTTCCCTCACATCCGATGGGCTGAACAGCTTGGCTTCTTGCATATTATATAATATAATTCTTTGAGAAGGCATGTAGCAATTCTCAATACACCCTTGTTCTAATTAGTAATTAGAAAATTTTCATAGCTCTAATAGCCAAGAAATATTAAAAGTTCCCTCACACTATCGAAGCCTAGTATATTATGGTTATTATTGCGATTTAAAATCGTGTTGCCTAACGGTATTTTTGATGAGAGTTGCACGATAAAGTGTCGCTTTTCGCTTGATTCTACTTCAAAACATATCTGCTTTAATGGTTTTGTGTAGTGCTGAGCTCTGTGGATTTCTTATATTTTAAAATGCAAAGTCAAGAGAGTTTCCCCGAAGAGAAGTAGCTGGGATGTAGACTATAGCGTATTTGGGGGCTTTTTGGTACAATTTCGATAGCGAAAGGTTGTGGTTTCCTCGGCTTAATTGCCTCAGGTGAAATTGAACATGTCTTCAAACAAACAAGAAGTTGTCAAGCATCCGTGACGTGTTTTGTTGTGACCTCGCTGCGAAATTCAATTGCAGTGAGTTGACGCGCTAAAAACGGTCAGAAAAGGCCGTTCGGAACCTGCCGAACTACGTTTACCGACTCGAAAGCAGTCAACACAGCCGTGTACAGATTCCGAACGCCAAAATTTCTTGGGAGATTCGAGATATAAAAAGGAAAACTGGGCGGCCTGTTTCTCTTCATCTCCGAACTTCAAGTCTTCAATAGTCTCAGGTTGTTATAATAATAATGCGTATCACGTGGTTTCCGTTTTGCGCCCGCTGATTGGCCCGTGTCGGATAAGCTTGAATGCGTGTCCCCCCTCACGGTAACTCAGCTCCTTAGCAGAAACAGCAGTGTAGTTGTTTCCTTTGGTGAGTTGCCTGTTTTCTGTCTTTTCGCCGCTAAGAACCTTTCCGAAAACGCCAAAAGCCATTCAGGTACCGTTGCCCACTCGAGGCCTTCGATTTTCATGCTAGTTGTAGAATTTTTTTGCCGATTTTCATCTCCTTTCAAGGAATCAGTGATGGCTTTCTCCCACACTCACAAGTCAGCCATCATGTTCTTATGGTGAAAAAGGCAGCTTGCTCGCACAGAGAGCTGTTGACCACGACTCGGCAAACTGGCTGACGAAACCTTCTAAATCACTCATGGTAGCGTTTCTTGTTCGTTTTTAGGTTGTTGTATGGACTCCCAGGCACACATGATGGCCAGTATGGAAGAAGCAAATATTGATGGACAAAATGAAAACAAGAAATCCCGAGCGCTCCTCCAGCAGCCGGAACACGAGTCTGCCGAGGTCAAGTATATGGTCATGGCATGTGACGCTTTCTTACATTATTTTCTCGCTTTTAGCTGGGAAAATACACTTCCCTAACCAAAGTACAGTGCCTGTCAACGTTTTCCCGTAGTTTCGAGGCGAGCTGACCGACTTTTGGGTGATTTCGAGCCCATTTTCACTAACAATTGCACAAGTTAATATATCTTGAATATTTAACAAGATGTACGCGTGTGATGGTCGGCTGATTCGCTTGTTGTCCGACCAAATGGCTATGGTTTGCCTCGATCCGACGGGTTTTCGTTTTGGCTAGGAATAAAATAAGAACGGCAGTTGAATGGCTTTCCATTGCCATGTAAATAATTGCGACATGTGCGAGATTTCGAGGCGAAAATGTCGCAATTCGCGCGGTGATTGCTGTCGCATGTGGCCAACATTGTTGGATCTCGATGGAGAGCTCCCTGTCAGGCTCTGACAGATAGAATTTCATTGCGAGCTGTGCTGTCTCACACCAACTCGCAAATGTTCTGCCGTTCTCTTCCTAATGAGCGCAAATAGACGTAAAAAGCCTATTTCTAACGAAGTTCAGTCGATTCTGAGCGAAAACTTCGGCGAAGGTTATTAATAATGTCAACCCACGGAAGCACATTTGAATGCGAACTCGCATTTCCAAAGACACGCTTATTCAAAAAATGTTTGTTTTGGTGAGCAAAGAAACGAAAGCGGTTCGATTTCCTCGACTTTCTTACAGCCAAAAGACAATGGAACTGAATAGAATTCAGTGCATACGGCCCGCAATTGTTAACGCCTCATTCTAGTGAAAGATTTAGGATTTATTTTGCCAGGTTATGCAAGCTATTTACATTTTTTCGAAACAACAGTAGACCTGCTCGATGATCGTCGATAAGCCGAGAAAACAGGCCGTCTACTTATTCAAAACCGAGTAATATTTCATTTCCTTCGAAAGGCATTCCGATCGCGACCGAATCTTCGCAGAGACAAGCTCGTTGTTTCTTCTTGGCGTTTTTTCGCAACGATCTGTCTCGCCTGGTCAAGTTTTAATAACAGAATTTCAACCCATGCTGTTTTTGTCGTCGGCGAACACAGGAAAAATATTGGATAGCTTTCGGCGTGACAGGAATTCACAATTTCCCGACCTCTTTTCGTGCGAGGCCGTATTTTGTACGCGTTCGACACGTATGGCGCTCCTTTCGCTTCAAATTCGAAGCCATGTTTGTTTTTCGATTTTGCTGTTGTTTTTTTCCATAAAGAATCATATACGCGTGCTCTGATGCCACGAGAAATAAAGAGAAAGCGAAATTTTTGTAAATGCGATACAAAAAGCAGTGAATTAAATCAATACCGTTTCGGTCACATGATTCGGTGAAGTAGCGCTTGCGTTTGGGGAGTTGACTACATTCATTCACGAAATTTGCATTTAAAAGCATTGAAAACCACACACATTACGACCTGAATCGAAGGATTCGTTTATTATTTGGAAAAATCGAAAATTTGCCGAATAGAAACATGTGCTCTCAAGGACGCGAGAACATTCTTACAAAGGCTGTGCGTTTCGGAGAGACTTTACTACGCGTAAAATTGTAAGTGAGCTTCTTTTTGTGGCTTGTTTGTTGTTTTCAATTGACAGCTGCCTGACGATCATTTTCGATAGTTTCGCCACCTTTGCAAACTGCCGAACGCTTCTAAAGATTTTCTTAACAACAAAGAACGTCGCTAAGAGTTCTAATGTTCTTTGGAATCTAATGTGAGGATAAGTTGTGCAATATGTATATATTTTTGTGATAAAGACTCTTTTATTCAGTTCGCTACGGGTTTGTGTCACCCGCGAAAAGAAAGCACTCTTTTATCTTTATTATAATGTGACTTATATGCTCGTCTTTGCAGTTCGTGTATACACCAGAGTGGGTATATATACACCGAAATTTAAAAAAATGCGGAAAACCGCAGGCTTGTATGAAGAATAACACTTTGGTTCAATTCTAAGAACACATCGAGTGATAAATTTCCAAACGCGCCTTCACAAACTGCTGTGAATAATAATTCTTTTCAAAATGCTTTTTTCTGACCACCTGTTTGTTTATGGTTAAGAGCTCGCTTTTATCACAACCAAATAAATGAGTTTAACCTGAAGCAATTGTATTTGAGTCGCAAATGAAGCTCGGTTATATCCGGACAAAAATGAATGAATACTGGTGAGTCGTTTCTACGCGTCCGTAATATTATACGAAAGAATCGTATTTAACCAAAGCTGTCAAATCGTAATAGTTTTCTACTTAGCTTTTGATGAGATGTATTTCTGGTTTCTGTCAGCCGACTTGATCAAAGCTCCCTTTTCCGGAATAATAATTGAAGAAATGATCAAGGGCTGTGGACTGTAGAAGTGTTATTCGTTTTGGCTGTAAAATTTCCAAGAAATCGTTTTGACACAGAAACGGGGCAAGTGTTTTGTATATAAGAAAAGGCGTTGCGGTTAAAAACGTGTCAACTCGTTTACATATGCTATTACCTTTTTATGAACACTATACAGACGCAACAACCGTCAACAGTAATTGCAATGCAAAGTGATGGCACAATATTCAAAATACAATGGCATATTAAAAGCATTGAAGTGTATTTTTCCTATAAAAGAACAATTTACCTTCTTTCAACAAATGTCATGTGTAAACTCTTATTAAGTAGTAAACTTTAATGAGGTTGATTTGTCTTTATGAACAGCAGAATACAGTTGCTGCCCACATTTCTCTATGAAATAGACACAAACCAATCACACAAGCATTTATTACCCATTAGAAATTTCCTGGGAGAGTGAGCCCCAGAAAGGATAGATGTTTTAATAATTTTAGCTTTTCTTGTTTGGCAGCTGTTAAAAGTTTGTGTAAAAAGTTTACTTTTTTACATGGAAAAGCCATAAACAAGCATGGGGGCAGTTATCAGAAATTTTATCTTGTAATCAAAATTGACAAAATTTGCTGCTTTTTTGGTTGTCCAAATTTTCTGCAGTCCTCGAACTCATACAGTAATTGATGAATTTGGCCCTCAGATATATATGTAGTCCACGTTCTCATCTTCTCATCCTTCAGGGTGTTACTATACAAAGATCATACTGTAATTACTCCACCAGGCTAAATACCTTGCAATTATTATAAGCTCTTTAACCCTTGCTCACTAGCTTACTGAACTGCCAGCCAAAATGGCCATTTTGGTACTTTTCACTGTCCAACTTTACCTACAGACACTCACTGTTACAATATTGTGAAGGAAATTGATTTAAAATTATTTTTTTTTTTAAATATTTATTTTTGGTTACATGGTGAATTTCAGCTTTGCTCATGATAAAATAATTACAGTCATCAACCTCCTGATACAAGATTTTCTGTGTATAAGTAAAATAGTTTGCAATTACTGTAAGCTTGGATTGGAAAATTAATATTAAGACTGCTGTTCTTCTGGTAACCCTTTCATTCCTAAATTGTTAGTCAGATATCTCTCTTTGACGAGTACAATTGTGTGTAACTAGTAAGATATATTAAAGGTGATTTTATTAAGGATTTAGTATTTTTATAATACAATACTAACAAAATGGAAATAGCATCAGGTGTCTAACTTTGTGTCCACAATAAATAAATAATTTGTTTATATTTTTACAGATGGCAGCAATGAAGTCCCAAAAGCTCCAGGCTAGTTATGTATTTACAAGAGAAATCAGACCAAAAGAAATGCCTAGCCACAATCATAGTGATCAGCCATTGAAAAAACTCAAGACCGACCCATCATTGGGCAGTCAAAATGGTGAGTCTTTCAGATGTATAAAAAGTTTTGTGGTGCCTACTAGATGAAATACCTTCAACTAACTGGCAATGATAAACTTATGTAAATTATGATATACTTAGTCCAAAACACTCTAACTTATGTCACTTTCATTCATTCATTTGGTTATAATAATTCCAGAGCATTTAAGTTTGTCATGAGAGAGTCACATATTGAAGTTAATATTTATCTAGTAAGCTCTATAGACCTATTTCATAAATGGTGGCCATCAGGAGATATATTTTCCAACAATTCTTCATGTGGTCACCAAAGGACGGAATATTTGTGTTCAAATGAAAGAAACGGAATTTCTGCTGTCAAAACCAATGTTTAGTTTCTAGTTGACCCGTACAGTTTCATAAATTTACGAAAACAAAGCCTGACATCGCATACGAGCCTCGTTTCCATGCTGGATAAAATCTTCATAGATATTCCGCTCTATATAATCGCTGACGTCGGAATATCGTACTAATTATGTTCATACATCACTATCCTTTAAAATAAGAACAGTTTTTCTAGATAACCGGCTTTGTGGATGTTTTTGCAGCGTTTATTTCAACGATACGCATATCAGCCGCCATTTTTGAAATAGGTCTATACCAACCTATTTTTTCTAAAAAAACTGACACAGGTTGAATAACCATGGTTGACAATCAAAGTACGTTTTCCTTTGGCTAGTATGGAAAATTGCTTGGCAGGTCAACATTTATATACTTGACAGTAAAAGAGCCCTGTAGCTTGTACCCTAACACCATGTTAGGTTTTAAACAAGTTGCATATTATCTGCTTGCTTTCAATATGAATGTATATTTTTGATTCTGCTTATTCTGTTTCAGGCTATCCAGGTGTGAGCACGATGGCATCAATGCAACACCACAATGTAGCATTATCCAGTGCTTCACAAATTCATCACAATACCTCACAAATGGGACCTTCAAACCCTTTGAGCAAACTTCATGAACTGAACAAGAACATCAATTCCTCGTCATTCTCCTCCTCAAACAAGCCATCTTCATTTGCTTCCATTGTTCACCCCGATACTCCAAATACTTTGTTTACAAGTGGTGGTGGTATACCTGGCAAACCCATGTACAGCTCTGGTAACAGCATGAATGGTGTGCCTGTCCAGGACTTGGAGAATGGTATAAAACAAGAGACGGGTCTCAATCATGCCACATCAAAGTCTTTGGATGTTGGAAAGATTCCTAGTGTTACTGGCAGTGGCACTGATGTTGAAGGTCAAAATGATGCTCTTTCATCACTGGAATGGAAAGATGGTATTGCAGATCTACCAGGTGAGAAAGCATTGTTTAAGTTTGAACTTTGTACAATTTTCATCTCTAAAAGTCACTGCTGCAGTACAGTAAGTATGTTTCAAAAATTGGGGGATTTTGAAGGCTAGTTTCAACTGGCCAAAATCTAGAGCAGTTGACATGTATACTGTAACACTAATATGTACTAGCCAAATCGATTCCTCTACCTTTCCAACCCCCAACCCCCCCCCCCCTACACAGACACCAGGCAGCGTCCAGCCTTTTAACAATTTGACTGTATAAAAGGTGAAAATCTTTGGCAACAAGGGAAGGTATTATGCCAGGCCATGCACATACATGTGCAGCATGGAGTCTGCATTTTACCTCCCATTGATTATGATCTTCATTAATGCCTCATACATGATTGCGATCATTCTTGAAAGATATTTTATGATAGTGTAAAGTATACTACTGTGGGTGTAGTTTTCAGTATATAATATAAAATAATATAATGATAATAAGAGTATTCAGGGTATAATATTTTTATATGAAATATAAGTTACATATTATTTATGTAAAAGTGTTTGCATTGTCTGGTGCACACTCACAAAAACAATGTGATATAATTGTGATGTAGCTAAAAATGATTGAAATGAGGGGTTTAATAATTATTTAATTATGATAATTTAAGTCTTCCCTGTAAGCAAAACATGCAAAATTATTCAATCAACAGTACTTTCATGTTTCTGGTTGAACTGTACATTGTATATTATTTAACAAATTTAGTATTACTGAGCTGATAAATTAGTGAAAAAGAAAGGATGTTGGGGCTACATTTTTAATAAGACTTCTGTTGAGAACTTTTTATCTTTGACATTGTTTAATTGTATGGTATACGCCGTATAATGTATAAATAGTGACAGTAAAATCTTGCAAATAGAGAATGAAAACATGATATTACAACGTCACTGTTAAAAATGATTTCTTATATTCCTATTGCCTTTACATTTAGTTTTTAAATGCTATTTGTAGTTGGCTATTATAACAGCTTTTAAGAAATATTTTATCACATGCTAGTCTTCTGATTGTGCAGGATATTATTTTATATTTTTTACATCTACAGTACTTACACTAATTTTTGTTGATGATGTTAAAAATAAATAGGAAATTTCTGCCAGCCAATTTTTATCAGTTAACTTAACAGATATTGCATTAAAGAATATTGCATGGCAATTATGACCACAATATAAAATCAGTCCGTACAGTACTTTCATGTTTCCGCATAATTTTCTGTTTATTATATGACATTAACCAAATAAACTGTGGTTTGAACAATACTCCATCTCACTTCACATTAATACAATATTTTGTAATTTTCTTTCTCTTACAAAGTGTTATTCAGAGTAAAAGGTGTTCACAGGGTTCATCCATACCATTAGGACATCTTCATTTTTGTTGGAGGTCCTGCTGTAATGATTAAATCAATTATTTGCCATTTTCTTAAAACATATTATAGCTATTAAAAATGGTGAAATTGACAGGAAAATTTGCAAATGAAAATATGGAACATATCTTCATGATATGATATGAAATAATGATGTGAAGATATGAAAACACGTGTCAGTTTATATTTTCCCGACCAGTATAACAGTCTACTATTATTAAAATAAGTTTTTTTTATTGGCAGCTGAGTTAATATAAATTGACATGTAAAACTACATAAACTTAATTTTGGATGATTTTTAAATAGTCATAATTCATAATTAAAACAAGGATAGGCAAATAATCTATATGGATTATGTACAACATAGTATAACATCATTAGGAGTGAATAATGATGCTGAGATGCACATGCTTCACAGTCTATACCCTTTGTTTAATAAAGTCAACATTTTTATTATACATTTTGACTGAGATTGTCTAAGGATGACTCTAAAACTTAGCCAAAACATAATATGTTGTCTTTATTTAGAGTTATCAGTGTTTTATTATTATTTTATGATAATACTCAGTGGTTTGAACAATTTATATTTTGTTCTATTTTTGTCAATGTACTGTAAAGAATAACTACAAGTGTTTGTCTTAATATATATTTTAGGAAGCAAGCTGAAATTTAAGATGACTGAATATGGCCTGGAGATAATCAGTACAGTGGACACTGAGGATGGTGAGGTGGAGTTCAGTACATCAACATCAACTGACCAAAATGTTAAAAAAGAAGGCTTGGGAAACCCTACTGAAGGCAAAGAAAATACTGAGGGTGACAAAGGTCTGTTCTGGTTTAAATAAATTATAATTTGTATTGGGGTAGCCTTTTCCACAGGCCTGCAAATACATAGCGGACAAAGTAGGGATACGTAAGCAGTGGGGGGGGGGGGAGGGGATAGGGAAACTTGTGGATGGATTGCCAAGGATCATTGGGGTCACAAAATCCATGGATCTCAAATTAATACATGTATACAGCCCTGAAAAGGTTGCCTCTGGAGAGAGCTAGCTAATTTACGTATACGCTTGTGTTAGGCGACTTCCTGTGACAACTTAAATTGCCTGGAGTTGCTAAGTTAGACAGAGTAAAAGCTTTTAGAAGATGAGTTTAAGCCGACATTAATTGGCATGGTGCTGTGATCCATTGCATTTTAATCATGGTTGTCAGTCATAATTGACGAAGAGTGGTCACCCATTCCTCAAGTCATTAACAAATGTTAACCATTAGTCACTTATTAGTAAACCCATCACTTAGTTGCTGTAGGTCAAATACATAATCTGTTGTTGTGAACAGTTGTATATTATTTGTGTACAGTAAATGTTTGATTTTGGTGATTCTTGCTCAGTCTGTTATCTAGATAGGATATTACTGAGTCACCTACATGGACTGAATGGGCATAATTCTTATATACAGTAGATGGGTTATAATTAAGGTTGACCTTGTTTGAAGTTAACATTTAATTGTATGCACATTTTACCACTCAGGTTAAGTGAGCCAGTAAGTAATTGTGGTGAAGAAATCAAGCATAATATGCATAGTATGCTAACTTCTCAGTGAATTGTTATCATTAGTCTGAAGTTGAAAGTCAAATTATTGCGCTATAATTCCATGTAGTTTATTACTGTAGTTAGTCAAGAAGGTTCATTCTGATTACTTTTCTGATCCTGCTGATAAATTTTCTCATGCTCCATGTTGTTTTGTTGCAGGGACTTCATCAACAAAGTTATTGGAAGGACCCCCTGATGCTGATGAGTTCTGTTGCTGTGAGATATGTGGCAAGTATGGTTTGAGATCAGAGTTTGGTGCATCAGGTCGGTTTTGTGGTTTAACCTGCGTTGGCGTGTACACTGGCAGAAGAAACAAGGGTCGTGAGCTGTCTCGTGGTGGCCATGTCAAAGCTTTTGATGGGAAAATTAAAAGGAAGAAGAGAAAGGGACGAAAATTGACTGTCATCAAGCAGTCAGCTTTAGGCAATGGGGTAAGACTGTTGTATCATGTGAAGTATTTAAATCCACAAGATAGTTGCTTGCAGCAGATGCCACTCTCTCCATTCTGGATTCCCTCTCTGAATCCAGGACTCCACTCACTTGGTTCTGGATTATTCTCATTTGCATTTGGTTTTCTATTCCACATGCTGGGTTCCAAATTCACTGACTAGATTCTGACTCCATTGATTCTGGATTCCACTCATTTGACCCCAGACTTCATTGACTGGATTCCTAACACCATCCACTTGATTCATAATGTCATTCCACTCTCTGGATTCCTGACGTCCCACTCTCTGGACCACACTTACTGTACATTACCTGATTGCTCATTCCACTCTGTGGATTCCAGACCCCCTCACTTGATTCCTCATTTCACTCTCTGTATACTGAACCCCACTTGCTTGATTCCTCATTCCACTCTGCTAGACCCCACTTGCTTGATTCCTCATTCCACTCTCTGGATACTAGACCCCACTTGCTTGATTCCTCATTCTACTCTCTGGATTCTGGAATCGATATGCACACTTGGTATTCTGGACTCCACTCAATTGACTCTGGATTCCACTCAGTTGATTTCAGATTCTAGTGCTGACTAAACTCACACTCCACACAATGGATTTTGGATATCACTGGATATCGCATTCACTTTACTGGATTCCAGATCCCACTTACTACATTCTGGATTCCATTAGCTTGGTTCCAGATTCCCATTGCTCTATCGTGTGTTCTCCAAATAATACTCAAGTGGATTCAATTCCTAAATTCTGAATTGCACTATCTGGATATCAATTGATTCTTTTCTTTATATGTTTAGAAAGGCAAACTGCGTCCAGATGGCTTGGATGGCACCGGAAAGATAAAAGGAAAATACCAAGATTACCTAGCCTCTGGTTTAGGTATGTACAGTAGAAATCCCACAAAGTCATGCATCATGCATGTAACTTCCACCCTAAGTCCTAACTCTTTGAAACCCTTCCTATCGTTACCGAAGGCTACTTAACGATGGTCGGAGTAAGGTTTAAGTTTAGGTCAACGTGTGCTTCCAGTATGCGCTATGACTGGCGGAAATGTTATAATGATAGCCCAGTAATATACGATTTTTCCACCCTAGACCCATCTAACCCTCCGAAGCCATTCAACTGGCCCGAGTACCTGGAGAAATCGGGAGCACAGCCTGCGGATCAATCATATTTCCTTCAGGTATACTAGAGTATAACTATGAAGAACTTATTGTTGTCCTATTTCCAAAAAGGGATCTTACTTGTATTTTTAAATCCAGCATAATTCATGCAGGGGATCACAAACTACTACACAGCCAACACCTGAACAATGAACTATCACAGTTTGCTCACTGTGTACTGTACACACACACCAAAATGACAATCTTGTGCAAGAAATCATATCGTGTAAACTAGTGTTAATCTGTTGCCTAGAATATTAATATTCGCTTTATTTGCAATTTCACGATTTATTATTCATTGCATAGCGTAATCGTCTGCTGATTGGCTGAAAATCTACGGATAATTTCAGATATTCGTCGGTGC
>JAOTOK010117504.1:0-13795 GCA_025770025.1 Virgularia gustaviana | reverse complement strand
TATTATTATTATTATTATTATTATTATTATTATTATTATTATTATTATTATTATTATTATTATTATTATTAATTATTGTTATTTATTGGGTCGAGTGGCGGTAAAGGACACTGTATAGTCACTATTTATCGGTGTTATTTATCTCGATACATTCACGTTGAAACAAGCTGACCGCTAACTACAGCTGTACTGCAATATTAGTCCTGCCTATCACTTTCAAGTGGTATCAAGTATTTATGGTAATAGTTTTCCAAGTCTTTATGTCTATTCATATTATTTTGTTTTGTACAATCACACATACTGAGCACAATCAGCGTATTTCAAAATACATTTTCTGTCAAACGGACTGCCGCTGTTTTTCATATTTAGTTTTATATATTACTGGAGCCCAACTGTGTAGGTTTCCTGAATTAGTCAATATTTCACTAAAAATACTTGTTATCACCAGTAAACTGAGCTGGGCATTGGAAATCGTCTCCAGCTAGTGTTGGCGTATGGACGAGTTGTTTTTGGCATGATACTCAATTCTGAGCTATCAAACCAAAATGGACATAACGTAATCAAGTCGTGTAAGGTACTTATTATAGAAATAGATATAGTTTAAAAAATTCATTTCCAGATTTGGCTGAAATTTCTCCTTTAATCAAAACATGAAATTTATCTTCTAGCCAAGTGGCCAAAATGAGATGGTATTGTCTGCTGTTCGTATTCCTAGCTACATGGAAAGATTGTTACAACAAAGCGTTAACGACGAGATTAATGAAAATTGAAAATAATACTTTATCTCAATGAGAAGACCGCCGTGATACAGCCGCTGAAGTTGGTCATGTGTTGAAGGACCAACAACTTGGTTTGTAGATAATTAGACGTCAGAAGAGTCAGATGTTTAGGCATTGAAAATGTTTTCAGTTAAAAATTGTTGATTTAGAGAAACATGTGTATAATGTGTAGGGATCAAAAACAAACAAATCTGTACAATCTGTATTGTAGGTGTAGGACCGGTTGTGAATATGTTGTCATGTGATTGGCCAGTTGACAGCTGATTGTTATCGTACAATTTATAAGACATAAACTTCCTGCACAAGATCAAACTTAAATATTATCTGCAGGATGTAACAGCAGTAGAACTACCCACTCACTCAAAAGCTCTATATTATATCATATTAGATTTCTATTGCGTATATATAGGCGGAGTTCTTGTTCATAGACGCAACTAAATTATTACACAAGAAATGGTTCCATTCATCTTTCTCGTTCTCTGCATTTCTCCACTGTTGAAAGCAACGAGAGCGCAACACAATCCAGTCCTCACAGCTGAAGGAGATGTCGTGGTCGCCGTCTTCCTGCCTCTCACCAAAGGTTGCTTTGTGGAAAATCCATCAGGTGTACTTTACGCTGAAGCGATCATCTACCAGCTAGCTCAACACTCCTCTATCCAGAAAGAACACAATTCTACTCTTGGTTACATATTATTTGATACTTGTGAAAGTGCAGAAATCGCTGGCAAAGCAGCTTCAGATTTACTGAGAATCATGACACGAAAAACAAATCAAAGTGACAATGAAAAACATCAAAGTATTGTAGCGGTCATCATTGATGCGCAAAATACACCAATCGTCGTTGCAATAAAAAAGAAATTAAGCACATACAACCTTCCACAGGTAAGATGGCGGTGACACGCCATTGTACTTCTGACACAGTTATATCATACTTGACTGCTTCATAATGAAATATTTTGCTTGCTCAAAAAATCACTGAATATATTCGCGGAAACGGAAAACGTTGAAATGCAAAACATGTTTTATTCAGGTTATATAATAAAAACGGATTTCCAATTAAGCCACTATAGGGAACAAATACTTGCACCACTAGCAGGTGTTTTTTATGCTGCAGCAACATATTTTGCGGAAACAATTTCTATTTTTTTACAAAATTGAGAACATTTTTGTAATCTTATTTGATTGAAATTCAAGACAAAAGCAAATAGAATTTTCATCAATTTTTTTTGCCTATTTAACGTTTTTTTGCTAATTGTATTCAAATTTTTCATAGTCTTCATAGAGTAGCAAAAATTTCTTGAAGCCTAGTTAGACCCTGATGTAGTCAACACTGCAACAATGTTTGAAGTTAAAGCATAAAATACTAACATAAACTGTAGAGATCTAAGTACACCAAGTCACCAAGCTCAGTTTGTCTTTCCCAAGCCGAAATCACAAGCACCGCCCATATACGCGGCATGTGCACAACACAAGAAAACGAACGTCACGTATTCGGTACACGAAATGTCAAACGTCTTCTTGGCTGTGCTATGGAAACGTGAACGAACTTTAAAAAAATGTTTGTCAATCATGCAAGAATGACCCTCCTTTGAATATTAATTGTTGTATCCCGAATTTCCCAGCCGTTTGCACTACAAAATATTATATATTATGTCACATATGACTAGTTATTGTAAATATATAGTCTGTATATGATTGACATGGTCGAAGAACAGCGGCAGATTGCGTGGTTCTGCTCCATAACAACAGACTTATCACACAATCAGATCATTGAGCAGGCTATATATACTAGATCTGCTGCAGCTGTATAATGAAACCAAATAACACCGACGCATTTTTACTTCGTTTACCAGTATTTCCTTGCTACTCCCTCAGCTTGTCCTTCATATTATTATGTAATAAAAATTATAGTCGGTTATCTCAATAATCTATTCGAAATGCGTGCTGTTCTATCATCCTCACCTGCCCCAAGAGGTCGCAACAACTTTTCTCGTTGAAAATATATTTAAAAGCAACGGAATTATAATTATATATCTGGTAGTGAAGATTTGTAATCCAGGCATATTTATGTTCAAACGTTATGTTCTCCGGGATTTATAAGAAAATGAACTGCTTCAGACACAATGGAAGGACCATCTATATAGCAAGACATACACTAGTGTATCGAAACATGCGTTACAGCTTTTAGCATCACTTTAGGTCCAGTTGTGTTTTGGAAGACTAAAACAGCAGCCCATGTGCAGTTATAGGATTAAGTTCACGAGCCCAGCAGACCTGACAATAGGCTGTTATAATTGGCGCAGTGAGAAGGCCGAGTTGCATAGCTTGCAGCTAGTGAGTGAGTTGGAGTATTGCATAAAATTGATCAGCTGCGCGGTAAAGCCCTCCAGGTCTTAGCTAACATGAAACCTACTCACTTCTGCCTCTCATCGCGTCTAGCGCTCTTGATCGCTACCCAATCATGAGCCAAGCACGCATATGCATGGTATCCAAAGACTGAACTAGACATGTTGAACCACGTTCATGTACTCGTCGCTCAATGATTGATGCTCCGATAAGCCTGAGGATCTCTCGTTATGTTAGCTCGCTGTCGTAACTAACTTCTTATGTACAGCCATGCTTCTGTTTCATGCCCCACCGAACAATCCTTCAGAAAGACCAGATAGACCTAATGAAATAAGATATTGGCGGGTCTGTATAAATATCAGAAAGATTTTTGATCGTTCCTTTTCGTGACCATACAAGAGCTTCTTTACTGATTATCAGATGAGGCAATAATTTATCATAGACATGACAATTGTGTTTGTACACGCAGCCAATATTGTGGGCTGACTGAGACGGTTTCAAGACAACATTCAGCTTGTCTGGTGGCACGCAGTGAACCAGATGAATAATAACGTGTAAGATTATAAACATGGTTTATTGCATATAAGTTAACTAAAAACATAGATTCTTGTAAACATGGGACAGGTTATTTAAAGCTGGATTAGGTTAAACGTGGCTTAATAAAAAATTGAGGATCAAGCTTTTTGAGCACTTGCTTGTTAAAGGATAGTAGTTTCTTTACAGAACATTTCTGAATTGTTTGAAGTTTTAAGGAGTGAAAATTTTGAGCAAGCAATATTGACTCCAACACAGTAAAATAAAACAGGGGGTTAACTTTTAAACCTGGGTCAGAGCTAATCCACCTTGGAACAACTCTACCCTGGAGTCATAATGATATAAATTAAGTATTAATTATTAAATTAACTCGTGTCCCACGCGATCTTTACTGTCTGATTTTTTCATAATTTCAAATCCTACGTGTGGAAAAGAGGCTAGCTAATTATTCTGGTAATCATTATTGTGGTCTAAGAAATTTTCACAGATATTCCGCGATACGAAACCGGTGCACGTATCAGTGCAACGTGAATTATGTCTAGAACATTATTCTGTTGATAACAGAGTTATATTGATAAAATACCACTTACATTTGGGTGACCATCATATGGGTAAATATCCAAGTAACTTGCTAACAAAGCACACTTACCAAAATCTAATTTGGTAGACGCACAGTTTTTACCTCAGTTCTTGGCAATTTCAAAACTGTCAGTTCAGGTTGAGATTCTGCGGCACTCTTAATAAATTATTACAAAAAAATCCAAAAGCTATATATCTTGCAGTTCTTCCTGAATATAATATACCGATAAACCAGAATTCCCGGTATTTTAAAATGTTGCATAATATTATAGTTATGTTACAAAAGAATTGACATATTTTTGGACTCTTTACATTGAAAATTATCAAATTGTATATTATAATGAAAATTATGGCCGGCTGTATCCATTCACTAAAAACGTACTACGCACAGTTTGTTTTACACATATGTTTACGATTCATTGCGAATTTCCTTTTTTTACATCATAACAAGGAAACCGACAATTTAAGCCGTAAAACCGCAACCGGAAAGTTTTTTGACTCACCAAGATTGTGTGAAATTTGAGACTTTGATTAGCTTTTCCAACGAAACGCTTCTTTTTACAAAGTCCGTCCACAAAAAGAGACATATGTCGATAGAGTTGTATGGAAATGTAAAGGAAATGCATCGAGTTTTATCGGACGTTAACATTCTCAAACATTTTATATAAATAAAGTGACTATGAACTAGCGATATTTAAATTTAACCAGACACCTTATACCAATATTTATATCAATATTATAACTATTTATATACTGCTATAACAAAAGTTCAGCAATCTTTTTTGATTGCATATAATATATATAATTGGAAATCGGAGAATATTATTTAAAAGGTATTGCATTAAGGTATTGCCACCCTATAGGCCCAATTGATGCATATGACTTTACATAGTCCCTATAGATTATCTATTCTGCAGAACGTGACTATGTTCTGTCTACCCAAAAGAAACATCTGTCGAGAGAAACATGGCTGTCTATGCGATGTTTCCAAGATGATCATGCAATCAACAAGTGTTATACTTATTTATCATAGATTAAGTGTCAATGAATATAACAGATGCAAAATTTGTTTGGAAATATAGTGGCTTAGCAAACTATTTACATACACTTTTTTCAAAAGTTAATGGCTGAAAGCCAATCTCATAAGCAATCACCGGTGTCTTGAGCAGCAGAGATAACGGTTGAGCCGGTTCACACCTGAATTGCCTCGTGACGTTGCAATGAAACTTTCCACTATTATCTATGAGCACCCGGTGGTTAATTAACACCCGCTCAAACTAATTCAAATTCTGCAGTTTTAATAATAATAATGGCGGTGAGTTGTCGGGGTTTCTGGCTTTTACGTGACGTACGTTTAACGATAACTAATCGGTTTCTTTTACCCTTTTGAGCCAGTTGTTTGTATAATTTCAGGGATTTAAGAACGGGTCAAGGGAATCTATGGTAGGAATTAATAATATTTGAAACTTTTGATAATACCGCGAAGGGATGAAGTCCACCTTGGTGAAAAGCCCAGATCCATACCGAACTTTGTTAGGAGAGTAATATCTAAATTTGTGTCAAGATATGATATCAAATGGTTATTTTGAAACTTTCTTGTGGGGCAGGTCTTCCACTAACGGAAAATAACCTTTCATTACACCGAAAATGACACACCTTGGCGTTCGCACATGTTGTTCCAGAAACTTTGTGGCATTTTCTTACCATATATGCTGGAAAACCGTCGTAAAAAATGATGGTGCACTGTGTATCTTTGAGAACATCCTAGGTTAAGCGCATTGACAGGGGGTATATAAAAGCCAAGTATTGGACAATAGTGTCTGCCTTCATCATCAAGATGATAACCCGGGCACCATGATTGCGCATATTTCCAGGGGGGGTGGGGGTAGCAGCCCAGTACTGAACATCATGATTGCGCGCATTGTCAAGCAATAAACGAGCAAAATTTAGTCCTGCAGCCAATAGACAGAAAATTTTGCCGAGTCATCGCCTTGAGGAGTTTCAGCAATGCTTACAGATTTCTGGTTTATTTTTTGATGGTCATGATCTAATCTTTGTCAGCCAGAGCTGCGATCCACTTACACTGTTGATAAGCTTTGCATTGTGTTTCTTTTTTAATATAACCAAATTCATATACTTCATGTTGATTGCTATATCATCAACTATATTGATTTAGCTGTGTGTGGATTAGGGCATTGTCTCTTAGTTTGCTGTATAACAAGCATTGCCGGCGAGTGAAAGCAACCAACAGCTCGTCTTAAATTACTGAGAAATCATTAAAATAATGCTATCTTCCGTTTTTTTCTTGGTGCATCAACTAGCTACATTTCCAGGCAGAGGCCGGAATTCGGGAAAAGACCATGTAATATTAAACAGCTAGTTCAACGTGGTCTTACAATCGTTCGTTAAGCAACGGTTAATATAGTTTTATTTATATTATATTATATTTATATAGTTTTATTTATATTTTAACTATCGTGAATTCATCGTGATCAATTGTCAGTTGAAAGATATATAACAAATATAAAATATTACAGCTCTTTATTTGTTCTGTCTATAAAAAGCTATTTATAACATATATGTGAAATGTCCTTCGGGGCACGTCCTTCGTGTGGCATAGTGACTTTTTTATTGCGGCTGTCCTGTGTGGTTTACATGCATTAAGATTTTCTAAAATCTGAGAGCTGTGTTCGTAATGGATCTTGACGTTATGCGCTCATCATGCATCGGTTGATATTTAATTACTACTTAGAAAACCTTTCATTTGTCCACCCGGTAATATTAGTATAATTGTTGGCGCGATTCTTTAAGGGGAAACGGGCGATGGGCTCGAGAGGGGGAATACTTAAATTTTGTGTATCTGTATGTTCTCTCATTTCGAGGACACATTTGGACAAAATTCTTTTTTGTCATATTTAAAATAAAAGTTTTTTATAAACCAAACTTATAAAGCATCAAGAAATTATCCAGAACACGAAAAAAACAGGTTTGTTTGCCTTATAGGCTTAAAAAGCCAGTGTGTTTCCTTCGTGCCCTAGCATCATATTGATAAATTCAGAAGTACCGTTATAGCTACTTGACACTGATCTCGTGAATGTTTTCAGCTCTCAAAGTTTCAAAGATATATACATCCGTTGTAGTTATCTTCCTCTCATGATCATGTATACGAAAGCATGATGTACTGTGATAAGCAAAAAGGTCGTGCCATCTGCCAAAAGTAGAAAAAACATCAAGCTTACATGAAGTATTTGAAACGTCAGCTATATCTTGGCAGTTCACCACATTTTCGTTTTTAATTTACACTGCTTGCACAGCACTACAACGTTTTTGATCCTGCGAGCACCGACAAATTAGACACTAACAAGAGACATTTATCTCGGAAAATATTGGAAACAAATTATTGACAGCCAGATTTGGATCTTAAAACAATAGTTTACGAAAACAAAATTTTTATACGAATTAATGAGAAATATTGTTATGTCTGGTTTGACAAAAAGATAACTTGGTGCATGTCATGGTAGGTTGCCAAGGATGTTGGGCAATCTTTGTAGACTTTATCCCAACATGGGATTCAAGCCAGAATTATGGAAAGAGAAGGGATAATTTGAGTAAGGAAAGCACAATTTTCCTTCCCACGCAGCTTCTTTCTCCCACGAAGTATTTTCATAACATTTTTCTTTTCAATTCCAACTTCGAATTGATCATGTCGACAAGACTAACATTGACCTTCACATAGAAACATTTTCTGAGTTATGGGTAAAAAACCTCATCAGACGTGTATCAAAACACTCAAGTCTAAAGCTGACGTGTAGTCATAGATTTAATTAGCTGTTTATGCTGTGTTTTAAAATTGTCGAGTGTTTTACGAGTGATTGTCGAGTACTAGTTTATCTCAGTTAGCCGCATCCGATTGATGGGTTGGGTTTGCTATAATGCCATCTCATACATTACGTGGTAGAATTACGTAAAACTTGGCCAGAAATGCAGAATCTGCAAACGTATAATCACTTTCTTTTTCGGACATTGGTATACAAAATCAGGAATTTCAATGTATTAATTTCAAAGATACCCTCCTAACGTCGTGTAACTGGCAAACGCTTCGCTTACATTTTGAACTAGCTATTGTATTTATAAAACATGATATAATGAGTCAATACTTAGGACAGCATTGGTTTGTGATTTATTATAAATGGAATCAAAGATACATTTCGGAAAATCTGCGACAATTGGTTAAACCCATGGGACTCAGATTTGTTATATGAGTAAATCAGACTGTGTATACATACGAGTAAAGTGGGTCTGCATAATATGCCAGTAAACAAACGTTGTTTTCAACGTTGGAAAATTGAAGATAACATAAGGAGAATGTCAAGTGGATCATGACACACATGGACTATTTTTTCGACATCATTTGAAATACGAGATATCTGAGGAACAACAAATTTAACAACCTCAAAAACAACGTAAGATAGAAAATATCCGAAATATCACTTGTCAATGGTCAGCAAACCATCCCGCAATTATTTGAAAAAGATTTTTATAAATTAGGTGCAGTGAGAGACTCGACTATATTGATAGCTCAGTATATATCACGTAAATCAGCGTTTACAGTATACAAGCGAGTAATCGAACAGACTGTTCACAGCTGTTTTCAATACTTCTGAATAACAGTCCTGCTTGAGCTGGCCAGGTAAAACAGCACTATCACATGCCTGTTCATAGCTGCTAGCAGCGCTGTTTCCAGGCCTGAAGCACATGCATGAACATGCAATGGCTGCTGAAAGAACAGGCTTGAATAGCGTACCATTGCACGGTTTGAACATGCAGCGGTGGTCAACATCAGCTCAGTTCATGGCTCGAGTTCTCTGATATTTTTGCGAGGGTAACGTAAAATATCTATATCATGGTCAAAGATTTTATATATTCCATCATTCTTTACATCTTCTCAGAGAGAAGACTTATTAATACTTTATTAAAAACAATTAGAGTTTTGGACATGGCAGCAAACAAAAGAAAATTCCTGATATGACCCTAAACCTTCTGTTCTTTAGAGGGCAAATTGTTTCAATATTACAAATCCCTGACAATCCATATAAACATAAACACGTTGAGTTTGACCAAAGTAATTATTTACTTAGCATAAAATGTCAGCATGGTTTGTTTTTTTCTCTGCAGATTTTAATTAATTCACGAAATATGATGAACCGACAACATGCTGCTTCAGACCTGTTCAAACTGCTTCACAACCCAAGAGTTGCAGTCCGTGCCACACGTACAGCTGGCACACCGCTGTTCTTAAAATTGCAGTACACCACGTGCTTAGATGATGATGTCATACAACCGGAAGTTGATGCAATGATAAATGATATGTTAAAGACGTCACAGGACAGTAACGAACAGAAGTGGATGAGCGAAATGACCATTGGTCTGATTGTATCACGATTTGAGGAAGCAATGGCGATGATCAAGAAAGCCAGAAAGCGTACTACAACTAGCAATACAACATGGTTAATTATTACACAAGAATTAAGGTCTTTCTATCGTGTTAAGGGAATACAATTGAATGAGTCCATCTTTGTTTTGACTAAAACTAGACCAACTGTGTCTCCAGAACAACTCAAGAAATTTCAGAACCATCTAAAAAATGTTAACAAGAAGAGAAAGAGCCGTTCACTTCACAGCTTTTTGAAAGATTTGTCAATGTTTCGCAACAGTCATCCATGTTATATTAATATGCCACAATTGAAGCTTTTCGAAAAAAAGCTTAACGTTTTGTCAGAGATTTTCCATACAGTTTCACAATTCAAATTAGTCTTACGTGAAATGCTGTCTAGAAATGACAGTAGACAGGTGATGGATGCTACAAGGTTACGCAATGATCTGAATGCCTACGTCACTGATCAAGGAAACTTTCAACGTGGCCAGTGTAACTCTTCCAACACAAAATGTTCATCAAATGAAGTACAGTATACTTTAAGTGAGATGGTTTTAAACAATACTTGTTGTTCTTTCAATATGATAGGTAACTGGACAAACAGTTCCTCTTGGAAGATTGATCCAACAATGATAGCATTTTCGCAAACAAAAAGCACGTCAAGAAAATGTCACATGGGTTATCCAGTCCATTTGCCCACATTTTTAGGAGACTGTTTGGAACACGCTTGCCGCAAGTGTCCAAAGAAGGATCAGCTCACGTATGATGGACTAGGTAATGCTTCATGTGAATTATGCACAATTGGGAAATGTTTTAAGATGGATTACGTCGCATTTTCTCGTCCTTTTGCCATGGTCATCACATGTCTCTGTGTTGTTGGTGAATTGCTTCTTATCCTTGTTGTTATTATTTTTACCAAGTTTCGTAAAACGCCAGTGGTAAAATCATCAAACAGGATGTTCAACTATTTAACGCTTACAACACTTGGTTTTTGGTTCGCTCTTATACCCAGTTTTCTGCGCCAACCGGATCATTTCACTTGCAATGCCCTTGTAGCCTTCTTCCCTATCATGTACGCTACAGTTAGCTCGATACAACTCAATAAAACTGTTCGTCTATTGCTCATATTTAAATCAATGCAACAACCATCAAAGTTTCTGGGTAATACATCATTTTTCTTCATAACATTTGCCTTTATTCTGCTTCAAGTGGTTCTGAGTGTACTTAATTTCATCAAATATCCAGTTCACGTTGTAACGCGCATTCAAACTGATGCTGTGGTCTTGCACTGTGATCATAATTTTTCACCAATCTCTGCGCTGACATTTATGTACAACTGTCTATTATCTGCTGCGTGCGGTATCTTGGCGTACAGAGCCAGAAAACTACCACAAAATTTTAATGAAGCGAAGAACATGTCCTTCGCAATTTTATCCTACACCGTGTCCTGGACTATTGTCATTATAGGCTACCATGACGAGAAATTTGCTGACCAACAAACAGCAGTCGTTTGTTTCGGTTTTGCCATAGGAGGATTCCTAGTGCTCGTTTGCCTCTTCTTCCCAAAGCTCCGCGTTATCCTGTTTTATCCCCAACTGAACACCAAATCAGCCATGCGTGAAAGCACCCGACGCTACTCAGTGGAAGTATCAGTGAACATCTCAGCACTTCGGCCTCCACAACGTTCACGTAGCTCAACATTTGATTGTGGCTACAGCGTCAAACCTAGCTATGAACACAGACGAATGAGCCTTACCAACAGTAGTTCGTACGGAAACGAACACAAACCGATAAACGGTTATCAATATCGCCCACGGGCCGTATCTGATACGTCTTTTATGAAGTTTGTTTGCGAACAAACACCACGGTACAACACACGAACGAATAAAGACTTTTTTCAACTCCAAAATACCACTGTCGATACAAGACCAATGATCAGGAACAGCCCCACCAGTTCAGTTTGAAGCAAACCAATACCGGCCAGGAAGTCGAATACTAAAACGACTTATAAAATGATTTCATCATAGAAATGTAAAGTTACTCTAATTATAAAATATAGCACCACACTAATGATACGTCTTCTATCTACGAGGATGTTAGGTAGTATTCATCTGCAATGTTCTTATTCGAGGGTTTATTTCCTCATGTAGAATTAGAACTCACATAAGTTATCAGTTAGTAATAGGAATCATTGTTGAGCGTAAGTTTAGATCTGGGTTGTGTTAGGGTAAGACGTAAGACTTAGATAAGATTTCGGCAACATTCCTTTGTTTTTATGAAAATGTGCTAGGACTAAGCATTTGCCTAAATAATTAGTTGGAAAGTCATGGCAGTGTCAGAACTTTGAAGTGGGACACAAAAATGGCACTCCTAACAGTGTCAGAATTTTGAAGTGGGACACAACAATGGCAGTCCCGATATTGTCGAAAAAATACCGTAGGATTCCAACATGGCGGTCAAAGCGTCTGGTAGTAACAGTCTAAATACGACATTCCTACACAATGTGCTTTATAGTTTAGTCCACGTAACTTTTTGGCGGGTTTTGTCACATACTGTGGCCAGTTTTAAATAAACAATGACAGTGATTTGATTTGATTTGTTTTGCATCCGGAAACCTCGAACTCTTGAAGAACGGAGCAATAATATATCGTATTGAGAATAGGAGAGAACGAATATTCATGTAAAGTATTGGGATAAACAGTAAATATTACAAATGAAAAGTGGCGTCGCGCTGATGTGTGTCTTTATAATCTTTTGGCTAAATATTAACTTATATCCCTTCGTTCATATTGTCATTCTGCCCAGAAAAAACTTTTACTTCTAGTTTATATATCCCTGTTGATTCAGATCAATTACCACACCTTGAATCCTTTGTTACATGTTAGATACACGTCAGATTGCTGGCAATATTATCCTCACATTGACTCCCCTTATCCTCTTCTTCTATCCTCTATCTGTCCATATCCTGATTTATCACCTGTTACCCACCAACACGGTGATGTACTCAATCAAATCATTCAACCACAGTAACAATCTGTTTTTTCCGCTCTGGGACACGTGGGATGGTACCATCGGCACTATGCAGTCTACGATTCTCCTCCCTGAAATACGTTAAAATTGTGAGCGGGATTCCGTGTGATAACTGACATACTGTACACAGAAGCCAACATATTGTATAGCCAGGCATACCAATATTCGCGTATAACTTTACCTTGTTTTACGTGACTGCACCATAACACGTTTTTCTTTAGCTGCTTTGTAAATTGCAGAAGGAACATGGCGATGTCTAAAAGCAAAAAACATCTTTTATATCTATTATTTAGAAATATAAAATTCAACATATTTGACGTCCGACTTAAAGATTTCAACTTCAATCTCGATCTAAATTTTATGCAATAGACTAGTAGTGCTATAACAACAGTCGTTGCTATTGTTTACCTCAAGATCCTCAGAACCTGTGGATGGAACTTATATCTTTCTTTCAGCTTTTTGTTGTACAACAGCGCAGATTTTTGCCGAGGGGCAAGCTAAAAATGGATATGTAACAAATTCAAAATATTTGGGATAATTAAAGTTTGGAAAAATGCCTATTTCATCTCAATTTGCATGTCCATTGACTTTTTCTCCAGTAGAAAGAACGAAATGGTAAGAACGTGAATTGAAATGAGTTGTACATGTATTTGCACGAACGAAAATATTATCAAAGGTGACCATCTGCGATATACACAAAGCATCATCACGTGTCGATAATCTGCAAACCTCATTCAGTTCCTGTGTTCTCTAAAAAACTACTAGTTAAAAAATCGCTAAAACGTGGTGCTTACCGGTCCCAGTTTAGATGAAGCATCTGCTTTCCAAATTCTGAAATGTTAAAAATATCAAGAGTGAACCATTTCCAGGGCAGTAAAATGTTTTTTCTTCAGGCCAAACTAAAATCAGTTGCCGTTTTCAGCAATGGAACAACAAAACAGTTTCGTCTTTGCTACAAAAGCTGGTCGGTGCGAGATGGAGGTACATATCGTTTCGTGAAAATATTAATGCTGAACTTTTGAAGAAGTTTTAGAAAAACTATATCAATAATTGCTAGTATAAGTACCTGACATTCATTTCATCACTCCCAGAT
>JAOTOK010117393.1:0-13798 GCA_025770025.1 Virgularia gustaviana | reverse complement strand
ATTATTATTATTATTATTATTATTATTATTATTATTATTATTATTATTATTATTATTATTATTATTATTATTGCTACTTCTAGTACTCTCCTAAACATAACTATTTGGTTACTTTGTTTCTGGTAACTACCCAAAGTGGTGCTGTTAATGTTTATGCTGCCCTTAACAATATTGTTTTTATAGTAATATATTATTGCAAAATTATATTGTCATTAAAACAATTATATCCTCCCTGACCATTTTTGATAAATTTTAAGGTTTTCTGTTTTGAAACGTTAGCCAATGCAACAACATATATAGCAGAAAACGATAATATGTTGTTTTTAAAACCGTTCTTACGGTCCGAAGGCGGAAGAGCCGAGTGGGCAGACCACGCTTTCACCGACAAGAATTTTCTTACTAAATATTTTTAGGATTTACAGGGGAGACTAATGATTAATAGCAACCATAGGCATTTTCAGTCTTCATAATTTTACTTTGCTCCCAACAGGCCTGTTTCTTACCACTGTGTTGTTCTACACAGTACATCTTAAACAAGAAAAGGTCTTATATTTCACCTAAACTCATGCTGTACATCGGTGGTGTTAAAATTTAGGGCAGCGGTACGACAGAGCTTTAAAGTGTCTATCACCCAATTTCTTTTATTGTTCACAAAGCTTATTGATACGATTTTAAGATGATTTTCAATAAATTAACAAACCAAGGAAGTCATTTCTTTTCGCCCTTAAAGTTGTCGTGATGACGTATGAGGAGGAATTTTTATGCAGGAAAACAACAGTAATCTCATTTGCAATTCCTCCTCATTCGTCATGACAGCAACTTTAATGGCCAAAATATCCATGTAGGCGATATTCTTGGTGTGTGATTTCATTGCAAATAATGTTAAAATCATATCAATAAACAGTCTAAACAATAAAAGAAATTGGATGATAGGCACTTTAAGCATGAAACGCACTCCTCTATGTTTAGGCCAGCAGCTATTACTTTGTTATTGTAAACTAAAGTCTAAACTATATGTTATTACCTATACATGTACATGTACACAGCTCAACGTTAATTTTTTCCTACGCTTGGCAAAATTTTCATGTTTTGTTTCTAAGCTCGTCTTGCCTATAAAGTAAGTTAACACTAAGTTAATACTAACGGTAAAGCGACTTCGGAAATAAGTGTCTGATCGTCCATTGTTAAAACGAGTTGGGCGATATAGAGGTTTTAAAAGCATATAATGCTAACTAAAATTGTCAAAAGGAAGTCTGTTCTGTGAGCTATGAGATGGAAATAAAATAATTTGAAACTGAACTGTACATTTCTGATTATATCAATATTAAACGTGAGGTAAAAAAGAATAAGCAAGCTACATTTTTGACAACACAGACGTCCACTGGATGATGAGTTAGTCCATTATTTTGACAACGCTAATTTGTTTCTCAGTTATTTAAGCTTGAAAGTTCTCAGTGATCTCAAACGTAGCATAAATATAGATATTAAATAACATTGTTTTGCAAAACTGGCGTCTGTGATGCTTAAAGGTAGTTTGCTCATCCTCTTTCTGGTTTATAATACTGAAGTTTTCTTGTTTTTATAACTATTATTACTAACTTGTTATTTTGGTTAACAGAAATTCACATCAAATTTCCGATGTACTTTACCATTCACTGTGAATACAATATTATCATATTTAAACGCTTTAGAACCTAAAAACATGCTATACTTCTAACGTCCTTACAAGGATTCACCAAGCAAATTGCATGTCTAGGTGCTAAACTAACATGGGGCTTGGCACACTCTCATGTCTATTTGTTTTTTCCGGTAACGAACGTGTAAATTATGTTCAAAGACAGCGCAAGAGAAGTCTACATCATAGTTTGTGAAGCATGAAATACAGCTCGTTCTCTTTATTTAATGCGCTCTACAATTTTATTCTTTTGTATTCTATCACAAACCCTTTTGCCTCGTTTGCGTCGTCAGTAACAAATTGCAGCAACATGTTGTTGCCTGTGGTCACGAACTCTCGTGATCTGTTTTGTGTTCCACACAACTGGCCGAGGAGAGGTGCAGTGCTTTTTGAACCATCGATAATTTGGAGATAGTCGTGCGTGCAGCCATCGTTGGCTTCCAGTTCAAACTCTCTGAACCTCATCTTGAGACCATAGCCACTTTTAGCAGCCAAATGCCATTCACATGTTGTATTCGGAGGGTAAAATCTCTCTCGATAATAAACATGAGAAAAGATCACGCTGGTTTGCGATGGTGCATCAATTCGTCCACCACACACTATGCAAAAAATAATCAAAATGGAAAACCGTTACCGCACAAGCACCGAGAATAAGATTAATGAGTCATTATAATTCTCATGTAGATGAGGTACAGTCTCATCTTTGCACTATGGAGTCTCCTGTTAGGAATTTAAAGAAGAAAACTCCCAAGGAGTTCTTTCTCATTGAAAAACCACATTAACCTTTAACGCCTGGGGGTTTTCCCCATTGACAAGTAACATCGTCTGGCGTTAGACAGAGTAAAATACAGAAGTGATACCACCGCCCACCGGCGTTATAGGGTTAAAGTATTTTTGAGCAAATGTTTTACAGTATTATGAAGCATGGAATTGTGTAGAAGTTTCCACCAATCCATTATAAACCTATACGTATGAAATGTTGGAATGCAAACAAAGCTGTTTACGCACGGACCCGACAGAATGCATTAATAGCTACAATTTCAACCATATACTTGCGTCTACATGAACGGTACTTCATGGTATAGTGCGTTTACGATTCATTCTGGATAATGATTAGACAGGATTTCATCGAGTCCTTTGAGAATTTAAAACAATATTACATGGTGGTCAAACCATATGGTCAAACAATTAAATTTTAATACCATTCTGATCAGATTCTTTTGCATTTTAACCACCATGTGTACTGAACCTTACCCTACTGAAACCTGCCTATACAAGTCAGGCAGAATGTGAAGAGTGTAGCGTTTGTAATAGAGGCGTGGCACCTCTCATTTAGGATGAAACTCATTCTGGTAGCGGTATCACCTTGTACCCTTTGCATTTTTGTAGCCCTTATCGGGGAGCTAAAAGTTCGTTCTGCATGATTCGATAACGTATTCGGGGGTGCATACACAAGGGAAAGGACACGGTTGCGCGTAATTCAATTGCATAATTGAGGGTACACGAAGTACCATATAATTTTAAAAATGTTCAAAAAGTCCTGGAGGAGTTTGCTCGATTGGGCATGTACTTGCATGCTTGTATCTTCCAAAGCAGTGATTAACTTAAAAGTACAGTGTTTGTTAAATGTATTTTGATACAAGTTGTTTTCATAATATTTATCTCATTTCTCTCCGTAAATAAACATGATAACTTTAAGATGAAAAATCCAATTATGTATTTACCTGTTTCATACACTGCCTTAAATCCTTTCAACCTTTCTGAACTGTCGCTGTGGAATTTCAATTGCATTTCGTTTGACTCCGAAATTATTGGAGTAGTTGGTGCCTTGCCATTGCACATCTTCTTCTTGGAAGCCCCAAAGCTAACTTCGACATAATCAAATTGGCAATCAAAATCACGTTCGATTTCAAACGTCTAAAATATTCAAAATACGTAGTGTTTTGTGTTTTAAGGGTAGCAAATAGCATTTTATGATTCTGATCCTTTAATCCTTGAAACATTAAATTAGGGTGTGAGTGTGTGTTCATAAATAGTTTGGAATCTGTGAAGGTGTAAGCTACCACAAATAATCTCACTTTAGTCCTGTTTACGCTGGCCAGTATCTGATTCTTACTTATGTTTTACAGTTTGTAACAATAGACCGATTCAGCCTCGTATGCAAATTACCCATTTCAATGTTTACATGTACTTGTTAGAGATGTAAATTAGTAGTTTGTGTGATTATTTTCATAAGAACCCATTGTTGTTTGTGTTCATATTCGGGCACACACAACAAACCATCTCTCACAAGTATGTGTGAATCACCTGAGAATGCTCAGTTCATCGCTGCATTAACATCGGTTTTAGTAATAAGTTGGCAAAAATTCTTGCAAAAATCTCCAGTGAAACGATATACTCTGCAATATTCAGTACCAAATTTGGTAGTCTCTATACCTTATAGCTAACACCCATTGTATCTAGCAGCTTAGCTTGCGGTATTATCTCATTATTTACTTCGTACACCGATCAAGGTAATCCTTTTTACCTTGGCCTATCTTCATAGTTTTCATTATTGCTTATAGCGAAGTGCTCGTCAATCCGTTACCTGGCAACCAAGACTGGTGGCAAGTTTTCTAGTCTTAAGTGTAGGAACCGGTGCGGGAAGAGGAGGCTATAAAGCCAAAGTACCTCACGCCAACACGAGTCATAAAACCAACCTTTTGGGTGGGGGGTATTTTGTGCATATGTAAATTCTTCTACGGGATATGGAGGGAGTACCCTACCTTTAATAACAGGTTTGATTCCCTCGGACACTCCGCGAAATTTAGAACATGGCTTTAGTATTTATTGAATTCGCTATGGATTAAAGACTGCATAAATTTATGCATCCTATATCCAAGCGAGAATCGCTAATAACATTTAAATGTAATCATAGATATATTGGGTAATGATAATAATGGCTAAAACGGAGATAGAACCGTCTTGTAGGATTATAGTTTTACTTTCGCCTTTCAAGAATTGAGCACAAGTCTTTTGAATCCCAACGGGTTATTTCAGGCTTAAGCGTGATTTTCACACTTCATAGATCGTCGAGGATTTATCACGTTGCAATATTTTTGTTAGTTAAAGAAATCATCCACTTAAGAATTATTATTTATCTCAAGTATGCCTTATAACGTTTCAAGTCAGCAGTAAAAAAAGAATAGGACACATCATCGCCAAATTAGAAACAGTCCCCAAACTTTCGCAATCAAGTAAACACGTAGGGAAGATTAATTTCAAACATATTTATTATACCTACATGTAATTGCTTAAAAAAGATTAATGAGCACCATTGTTTCACAATAAGGATACAATAAAGTTATATATACCAAAACTAATGTGAATATTTGAAGGACCTAAATCTTTGCATAAACGTTTCCCGACATAAATAATGAGGTCTGTTGAACTTTTCCGAACCATGCATATACTTCAAAGCTGTGGTTTCGGCAGCTAGGCCTCCACAGAGTTGAACTAAGACCCCCAACCAAGCTAAAATGCTCCAGCTGATATACATATAACATATTAGATATAACATATATCAGGTTATTAGTCCATAGTATTACCGCAGTTTTATTTCCAATCTCTTGTTCAAGAAATTTTGCAAACAAAATTTGTTTTCAAATTTGAAAACATGGTTCCAAACACAAAAAGAAAAGTTAACACCAAACCTCAGTGTCAGTCAAGCATTTCATCTGATAAAGCACGGACTGCATGTGAGTTCTTTAAAATCTGTTTAACCCTCTGTCTTTATAGATTTTACTCTGGCTAACTCCAGGCGATTTTACTCGTCAATGTGGACCCTCCTAACCCCGAAGGTTAACAACGACTCATTTAACACGCCCATTCGTGTGGTAATTTACGAAATCAAGCTTGTCTAAGCCGAGAAAATCAAAGTTAAAGTTTATTATTTAAATTAGGATGAAATTTTGTACACACATATAAAACCAGCGACATGCATGGCACTCACTTCCTTTGTGTTTTGCTCTTGACGTATTAATGAGTTGCTTAATTTTATTTCATTGCTATTTGTTAATGTCATTTCTAAATTTTACACAGAAAAGATCTAAAGTTTAGTTTTAGTTTTGTTTTGCTGTTTTCTGATTTTATCTGTTTAGTTTTTGCCTAGTCATTCTCAAACTGAGCTGCTACTTGTTTTGATTTAGTTGTGATTAGTTACTCTTCATTGCAAAAGAAAACTAAAATAAAGCGGGCTTGAGTTTTAGTAATGGTTGACTATTTTCAAGAAAGCACTATGTACATAATATAATAATAATAAGCACTATATATAAAGAAAGCACTACTTTCACTTGTTATATTAAGCTGGATACTACAGTATTTTACCTAGCTCAAAATAAAATGAAGGAGAACGAATTGTAGACATTACCTCAAATGTCAGTTTTACTCGATGCCCCGGATCCACGTGAATAGTCCAAGTCTGATCAGTGTTGGACGGGTAAAGGTCTGGGTAGTCTGGGGATGTGATGACACCCGTGGGTGCATCCAAAGGAATGTGGTGCGGTTTTTCTAGAAAGTGAGATAATTACATTGCTTTTTTAATAATATTGGTGTTTCTGGCGAATATGCTCAAGCATACGTATATGACCTGTACGAGTTGTATTAATAATTAAGCGGGTATCCTGGCGATTTGTAAAGGTCTACTTGCATATGAATCTCAATGTTTTTCATTCCCACAGCGGGCAGCAACGTAGTTTTTCTACATTTAACCATCAATATTTTCACACGTTATGCGTATTATATAAACCATTTTTGACTTGTTGTGCACAACTACAGAACAGCTTAGCCGCCTAGTTCATTCAAGAAGCATTGTGGATAACGTTTAGGTGTTGAAACATATGTAGATTCATACTGTACTTGTGCAGACGCCAGATAGTCGATAGTTGGTTGAAAGGCATCATAATAAACATTAATCTCAACTGCGGCTGTAATATTAGCTTTATACTTCAAAAGAAGATTGTCAATTTCTAAGCTGAAGTTTAAATATGGTATTTAGTCTTATTATTACCGTTATAAAAAACAATACCGATAATATATCTTTAAAATGTGTGTATGCCCTGTTATCCAAGTAAAGACCCTTACACTATCATTTCCCCAAAGCAAATACTGTATTTTTCAATGCGAAATCACGTGTAAATACCTTCAATGCATTTATGCTTATCTTCATGCAATTTGTATTCTGATCGACATTTGCAATAATAACTGCCAATCGAATTAACACATTTGTGATCACAACCACCGTTGTTTTCTTGGCATTCATCTTTATCTAAACAAGGAAGAGAATAATCACTCAAAAACACATGCAAGATAAAATAATTTTTGCAATAATTTGAACGAAGCCGTCTTTATTCAGTACAGAGGTCAATTGTTCAATTGTTTTGTACTGGGGTATTACCAACACCTTTTGCAATACACGTAAAAACGTGTTATAATCCTGGTAAATGCTGGTAGCAATTGAAAATAGACAAAAGAGAGTGGTGGGATTGTAACATAATAGAGAACTATTTCATGAGTGGTATTTTAACGAAGTAGATGACTAAAACCCTTGTCGTAGTAACCATAGATACAAGTGACAAAAGCAATCTCGTAATCGTGGTAGGATACGAAGGAACAGCTGTATTGAGAACATTCTTTTCGTCTAGACAAACACTTGAGATATACAGATAAATGATCATACAATCCTTCTCAATTTGTACCGTAAAATACCCTGAAGCATTGAACCGGCACAGTTGTTTTACACGGGATTTAATAAACATGCACGATGAATTACATGAGATGGTGCATGATACAGCAAGATAAAATGTGATAGCGATCCATCAACGAGAGATAATTTAGGATGTTCCTGTTGTCAAAATATCCATGAGGTTTTTGTAAGGTAAAAACCGGGCCAAAGCTCAACGTTTGCCCATTACTTAATCTATATATTATTGCATGAGACCCAAAGGATAATCATATAATCCATCATCTTTAACGTTTATTCCGGCTTATAAAATTATTAATGAACTTTTCCAACACAATGAGAGAAGATTTGCCATCCGGCTAAACTAGATTGAAAATTAACTTTGATATTCGTCTAACATTACGACGATGGTATTTTATCTGGATGTTTTGCAAATAGATGATGAACAGCATTTAACATGGTTTTACCATTAACGCTGAAAAATCTACTGGCTAAAAATTAGGGTATACTGTAGTAATTTTATAATGTTATTGTTATCAGACCACCTCGATTAAACGTTTGCGCATGCGCGGGTTGTTGCAACACATACGTCAGCAGCAGGCGCCAGAAAAACAACACAACATAGTGGACTGCAATACGTGAAATATTAACAGTCATATTGTGGCGCCAAGTGCTGACGTATGCGTTGCAACAACCCGCACATGCGCAAACGTTTACTCGAGGTGGTCTGATAACAATAAGGGCAAGAAGGGCGTAGAAAAAAGCTGTAAACGAAGCCCGCACCTTATCTTATCCTTCCTTTGCTTGTATATTTTTGCAGAAACTGTGGGGATTGTAAGGCCATAATTATATAAGAAGTACCTTTCTCGCACTTCCTTTACTGGGTTATTTGTTGTACTAAATTGGATATTTTTTCGCTATACAATCACATCCTATAGGCACGTGTTAGTGAAAATCTTGGTCACTACGTTCATTGCTGACCTTTTGACTTCGGAGGTCACTAAACGTTAGTCACTAGCTCCAAGGTTTCTTTAGACAAGCTGAGTTGGAATTCAGTGAGGTGTCCGAGCGCTTTGATGTAAATTTAGGACCCGAATTTGCTTGAATTCGCGTTAAATCATAGCATCAAAAATATTTGTTGTAAGATGTCAATGCACAATGCACAGCCCCGTGTGTATTTACTTTTGAGATTACTTGCAAACATTCATCCTAAAGCGTCTCCCGTCCACAAAAGGTAATTGCAATTTCTTCGTGCAACTTGTCTCGCCACACTGATCCTAAGTGATGTTCAACTCCCACATTGAAAATACACGGCGAATATACTTCAGTAATTTTTCACCTCATAATATGCATTGAGGTCAGTGCTGCGAGACAACTTGCACCAACAAATTTCACCTTAGGCTTAAAAGTAGGCAGAACTGATTTTATTAAAAGATGAGTCACAACTCATTACTATGCACCAAAACTCTTGCACGCTTCAATGAACACCGGCTATGCGGGGCTAAATAAACAGCTCCAAAGAAACGTACGCCATTGACGTAAGCCATTTATCCATACACAACAGAATGTACATTAACATTCATGGTACTGTATACTATAGCTATATCAAAAATAGAGTTTACCTGTGTCATAACTTGCAGAAAATCCTTTCATAGACATCGAGTTATCAGAACAGAACTCTAAATCCATTTCATTTGTCGTTGACATCATGAGATCTGGAACTTTATCTCCACAAAGTCGCGTTGAATTTTTGGTGTTTTTTACAACAAGATAGTCGTACTGGCAACCCTATAAAGGTAATTTATTTAGTTACCAGTAGAATTTTCTACAAACTACGGAGAATAATTCTTATATTCATTTAAGAATGTTAGGCTGGGCCTTATCTTACGGTGAAAGAAGCGTCACCGGTCTGCACATCATTTCTGCGCATATTGTACATGTTTCATGGCGACATCAGTAAAAACAGAGATCAATAATCCATAGTTTTTAATCATGCAAAGTTATTTTCAAACCTTAAACTTTCAAAACCTTGAAAAACTCAGTTGGCGCTTTCATGTTTCAAGTCCGACGAGTTTGAAACGCCACGTAGGGGAAGGAGGGCAGCTGCCCCCTAACCCTAACCCTAACTCTAACCCCCAAGGAAAATGTATATTGGAAAACCGAAGAGTTTGGCGCGTTTTTGACAGACGTCGGGCAAAAATATTGTAGAAAAAGGTACGATTTATTGGGTAATTTCGTTGTGAGCCGAACAAAATGTTCACCGCCCCCCCCCCAGAAAAAAACAACAAACAAACTAAAAGCCCCCGTACGCCTATGACTTTAAATGAACCATGGGTAAATATCTCCGTTTTTACTCATCTCGTCATCATATTTAGAATGGTTTCCTGACACTTTCTGATGCATTTCAAACTTAAAATAATATGCGCAGAAAGATGCGCAAACGGTGACATTTCTCATTTAATACTGCAGTTAAAAACATACGTTATCGCTTCTTTCCAAGCTGAAATCGTGAAATTTCAGCAAAATTTGATACCCTAGAGGAGCTCTTATCCACCACTCACATCTCTTGTTTTCTGGATACTTTTCAGGGTAACTGGGGCTCGTTATATTACCGCTTTTGTTTTTCAGTTCGCCACCACAAGCAACTGAAAGGAATACAGAAAACAAACCATTCAAAATTGTTTATTTCTTCATTGTTCATGTCTAGCTAGACTGTTGGATATTATATAACAGTGAGATTTAGAGCACTTAAATAGCAGGAAACAGAGCCAATGTTTATACGAAATGTATACAACAGATACTGTAAAGTCGTCTTTTGAATAAGTGGCTTGACTGAGGCGTACATCATATATGAGATCCTAAGCTTCACACAAATTGGTAATTCAGAAATCGTGTTGCCTCCACCTTCCTTGTTAACTTTACAATGACTGATTATGGAAACATTAGTATATCTCTTTGGGTCGTACTGTAGTTTAGACCAAAATCGATTTAATTTCTTGCAGCATGACTTAAAACTGAAATATACCGCATACGGAAACTTCCAGAGGAAAGTGCGGGTCTGTGGGGTGGGACTCTACGGATTTTCCTTTTTTATTTAATTTAATTTAATTTAATTTAATTTAATTTAATTCAATTCAAGACATGCTCATGAATATGGATGTTTTACACGCGGTTAACTTGCATGCATGTCGGTATAAAGGAAAATTAATGCGTAAGGATCACTTTATGGTATACCACCATACATGCATAGTTTACTTCTTTCTGCCACGTTTAAAAATAAATTGGTGTTCAAAATATGTTTCTTTGGTTTAAAGGGCGGGTTTACAAATACTTGAAAAGCGAGCAAAAATCGGTCATTTTACTGAAGCACATTTTAACTACCTGAGCTACAAAAAATACATGATGTTTAACCTATCTACTGTATACCAAAATTTCGAGTTAATACAGTTATTATAATATCTGTACAGTACCTTCGCAATCCTTCCCATTTGAATGAAGTTCAAACCCACGATGACACTCGCATCGATAGCTACCCAATGAATTTTGACAAATTTGCTCACATCCACCATTGTTGTTCAAACATTCGTCCAGTTCTAAATTTGCAAACGGGAATGATAAAATTCCTTTAACCTTTTACTGTCTTTCATGATGAATAAGAAATTGCTGCTCCGGAATTCCTGATATTAATTTGCCATACTTAAATAATGTAAAAACAACAATTGGTTAACCCTTTTTAACCTTTTTTGTTCCAAACACCTTGTTCAAACTTCAACATGTACTTCACGAACAAGTAAGTGTCAAATGCAGACAGTACTACAGGTAAAAATTATGAGCTGTAACGCATGCGGGGACAAGATGGTTTCAAGCATAATGACACAAAGAAAAGGTATGCGTCTAAGAATAATAACGACTTCTTTGTTGTTTGCAACTAACCCCGTGGTTTCAGATTACACAAACTCATTAAAATTCACTGTTGGGGACATGCTATATCCACCCAACTGAAGAAGCCAGAAGACATTTAAGATCAAAAATACTAGGAGTTACCGCAAGGAATTCAGGAAATCAACGAAAGCCCATTGTCGGTTTCCAGCAAACTATTTTCTAAGTAAAGTGGCCCGTATAGTTTCAATAAAATTGTTGTTGGAAGTTGCAGTCGCTACAGTATTCGCGTATGCAGTAGCTAGTATGTTATTCTACAACGAATGGTTGAAATGACATTTACCATTTAGTTTAAATCCCATGATTGACGAACCGGTCATTGAAGGACTTTTACAAGCCGTTGCTATGGTAGTATTGCACTTGTAATTTATTTCCTTTTACAGCAATTTCTACAGTATGACTTTCAGATGAAAGCTTAACGTATTAGTTTAACCAGTTATCGCAATGATTCCGAATACTACTGTACAGTGTCATATGCAGAGTCGTGCATTTATTCCTGAAACTACCGAGACCCATCTTAAATTCGTTAAGTAAAATTAAACGTACCGCTGACATAGTTCAGCACAAATCCCTTTCCAGCCACTGAATTATCTGACTTGAATTGAATAAGCATCGTATTATTTGATGAAATGATGTTTTGTGGAATGGCTTTGCCACATAGTCTTGCCAACACTGGGTCCTGAACGCTTGGTCCATCATAAACAGTCACATAATCGTATGTGCAACCACTGCTTTGTTCAACATCGAAAGTGTCGAATTTTATACCGACCTTCGATCCCTACAAATAAAGTCAATGCTAGGATTGTAACACGAACTAAATAATTGCTTTAATTTATAGATTATTTTAATATATAAAGGCAAAGGAAAAACAGACTATAGTCGTGTTATTGACGGTTATCATTCCAATAATGAAAAAAAATGTCACCTCTTTGACAACAATCCTCCAACTGCAAAGTTTGTTAAATTCATAGGGTGCAGGAAAGCCTGGTGACTGGATTTCACCTTTATCTCCGTGAAGTGTCCAACCACATACAGCTAAACAGTAATAAAATGTGTTGTTACAGAATGGACGTATAACGGAGGATAACGAGTTGGATCAAACCATAAGGAGCTTTTACGAGATGATCGCCTTTTCTTTTCACAATAACAGAGTTTAAAGATCACTATTACGGGATAGAAAATGAAGACATCCTCAACATCTAAGGGAGTCAGGGGGAGGACTATAAACAGAAGGTAGAGTATAAAACAATCTGAATACGATCCATGCATTATTATTATTATTAGGTTTTGCGGCGCATTTTATATTTAGTCTTTCCAGTCTTTCTCTCTACTCCTTTCGATCGGTATACATTTACAATGTAATAATTGACACCAAGGTGATTCATATTAATGCTTTGAATTGAATGCATCAGAATGTCAACTTGTCGAAAACGAAAAGAAGAAATTATAATTACATCTTTGTGGTTGGTTTAATGCAAGAATAAAGCACTTTGGGAATGTTCAGTAAAAAGACATCGCCTTATAGTGTGTATCAAAAAATGCAATCACTTCAGAAAAAAATGTGCATTCGTTCAGAAATGGTTATGAAAAATATGCATAACTAATTTCTTAATGTAAGTAGTTGTATTCTCGTAATACCGACAGCAGATGGAAAAATGAAGCCTTCCGCACACTCGAGCTACATATAATGTGCTTAGTCCTTGTGAAGTATAACATCGAACTAAAATAGTATCTTTCTTCCTTTTCGTTCTTGTTCAGCCAATCATATCTCGACAACTGTTTATGACTGGTTGTTCGGCTTGATTTCATGTTCCAAAATAAGAATAAGTTTAAGCTGCATATAGCTCCAGAGCTTGAGCAAAACATTTTCGTCTGTCTAAGAAGTGCATAACCGGTATAATCTTAGATGGGAAAAAAGAAAAATCAACAGCTTTGGAATATAAGGTTATCCTGTCATTTGAGGGCGTTATATAGAAACGATTTTTCTAAAAAAAATAATTATATGTTCTGACATTTTGAGAAATGATGACAAAAGAAAACATAACGCATTCTTTAGCCTTACATTTATAGTTGAATGCAAATCCTTTCCTCGTTGACATATCTCTGCGTCTCCCTTTCAGCCACAGACGATTTCCATTGGACGTTATGGATTTCGGTAGTTTATTACTTCCACAGTATTTCCCAATCAGTTTAGCTGTTGCATGTCCTTCTCGTATTTCCAAGTAATCATCTTCGCAATTTGTTGTTGACTTGAGATCGAATTTTTTTCGTATTAATTCAATGACCTCTCCAAAATTTACTGAAATTCTCCAAACACATGTATAAGATTTCTTGCTGGGACTTCTGAAGGATCCAGTGGTGTTTTGGAGAGTTCCACCGCATGCTAAGTGATAATAATAATAATAATAATAATAATAATAATAATAATAATAATAATAATAATAATAATAATAATAATAATAATA
>JAOTOK010117282.1:0-13803 GCA_025770025.1 Virgularia gustaviana | reverse complement strand
TTGTGATGGAAATTTTTATCCCGACGCAGAACGCGTCATTTCAATGCGCAGTGACAACTCCGAACTCGCTTATTGCCGAAAAGCCGGTTTGAGCAAATCCGAAGATTTATTGTATATATGCAGAACGACATGAAATGCAGCTGGTTAATACATTACGAATTATGTTTTTTCTTTGGCGAGTCCTGTTTCCCATCGGCGTTTTTCGAATTCAACAACCTGGAAGAAATACCAGAAATTAGAAAACCAAGATAACTGTTGATGTCTGGTTGTTTGGCTTGATTTCATACTTCAAAATAACAATCAGCTAAGTGAAGAAACTTGAATAAACTTACGTTGGCCACGTTACTATCAGCTAGTCTCTTCATTTCGTTATTCAATCCTTCAGAAGTCTTCAGATCCTACGAAAATTGAAAAAAAAATAGTCAGGTTTCCATGTCCTTACACAGTACTAATTACAAAACCTATTTCGGTGATAAAACTCACGTAAGTCAAGTTCTTACCTTAAGAAAACTTTTACATAAATAATACAATCTTTCTGAACAAGTCTCAAAATAGCTTTCTTTAGTATCAACACCATACTTGATCAATGCTCGCCTTACAACTCGAGCTAAACGCTATACAAAGGAATGACAAACATTTTAAAACCATGCACCATGCACGGAAACTGCTAGTACAACTCCATGGAGCTACAACATTTGTATACTTACTCGCTTGTGTCTGTCTGACCGTTTCTCCTTGGTATCTGCAGCATTGGCTAAAATCATATATAATTAAAAATTTCAACTTACTATAGATATCTAACCCTCGTATAACGTACTTCGTATAGAGCGTTTTCACGTGATGTCACGGCCGCCATGTTGGTGTCCCACTTCAAAGTTCCGACACACTCATGACCGCCATGTTGGTGTCCCACTTCAAAGTTCCGACACGTTCATGGCCGCCATGTTGGTGTTCCACCTCAAAGTTTCGACACGCTCATGGCCGCCATGTTGGTGTTTCACTTCAAATTTCTTATGCTCAACAGAGCAAATAATTAAACGCAAACTGATTTGTGAAAACGCTCTATACCTATTGTACGATGACGAAATCATTTGTACTATGGCTAATGTTCGGCAACCTCAAGTACGCTCCAGCTAACGAACTTGACCGAAATTAAGCGCATATATGCGTAAATTTGTTTGTACGCATAGATATGTACAAGGTTTCTTTCTGGTTTTGTCTTGGTAAAAATTTGTTTTAACCACCTGGGGCAAGTGATGTTTCAGTTCCATCAAACGACCTTCGTTTTTTCTTTTTAGTTTTATTAACGTCGTCCGTTGGTTTGCTAGAGTCACCTGCAGTCGTATCTGTTTTTAACGGTATCTTTTCTTCTTTTGTAATTTTCCCTTTTGGAACTTTGTTAACCACATTATTTTGAGTTTTCGTTGATAATCTGCAACAAATGTGATTTAAAAGCCTATTGTGATATTTGCGTAAAATCAAATGACTTGCATAAAAGCATGCTTATAGATGCATGACGTGTGTGACTTTTGACTAAAGCATTTCATGATACCAAACTTCGTTACTTGCCTTTCCGTTCGAAAGACATTTTATATCAGGCTTTTTATAAGCAAAATATCATACTTATGACATCATAATCGAGAATTAAGGGCGTCTATAGTACGCGGATTAGTTGGGCTCTCCAAAAACAATATGTACAACTAGCTGCATATTTACAATACATCGCACATCATAAGTATAATACTTTGCATATCAAACAAACCTGGATTTCTTTAGAACGAAGGTAGCAATGTAACAACGTTTAGTAGCTAAGTTAGATTTACGTACATAGATTACCATATCAGTCTACTGAAAACTTAACTGTCTTACTTTGGTTTCTTTGTTTTGGGATTCAATGTCATCTTGTCGCAAGAGGAAGCTTGGTTTGCTACGTTCGCCGAAACGTCGTCGGCCATTTTCTTCTCTGATCCTGGAGCGGCTTTTCGTTTCGTTGCTTGGGACCTGGCTTTTGCCAGAGTTTTTGGAGTATTGCAAATAGACAAAGTTTCGTGTTGCACGTGCTTCGGTAAAAGCTCTTGGGAGACGCTATAATTGTAGAACTAAATATTAACTGCAACTACTATCACCGATTATTTACGCAGCCTTTATATTTAAAGGATTACAACACCACTAACAATCCTAAAACTCGTATTACAACCACAATTTTCCAAACCTACACCGACGAGTCACCCACCAAACTAAGTTTATCAATATCATCACAGAAAATAGCATCAAAGAACTTACTTAACTTCACCATCCAACTCGAGAGGATTTTCTATAAAATTTTAATCAAGTATACTTCTTTGATAAAGTTTTAGAGAAATGATAACGAAGTAAGTTTTAATGTTTGACATTGGTTCGACACCATTCTAGGCCTAGCCTCATCAAGTGATTTCGTGGGCTATTATTTAGCCTTTACAGTAGCCTGCGTAGAAGACGTATAAACCCACTCAGTTTTTCATTTTTCACATCTTTTGGCAATTCACCACCTATATTAGTCTAAGCTTACCGTTCTCCGTTTCTGTTGAGCTACAGGTTTTCTTTTCCTCCACCTAAATCAAAGATTAACCATTTTAATATTTGATATACTATCCTGGCAGTCCTGAAACGCACAGGCTCTAAAAAAGCACCTATTTACCTGTTTTTTTAGTTCTTCAAGTTCTTTTTTTAGAGGTTTACCGTCTTTACTGAAGTGTTTGAGCATTTCTGATGCATCCAGAAGTACTGTATTGCGAAGAACGTATTTGGTCATTTTAACACGGTGCAAGTGTAATGGATTATAAAATAAATATGGTGTTACCTGCTAACGAAAACTGTACCTTGCCAGGACTGGGTGTAACTCTACAAAAGACGGATTAAGAAGCAATTTGTTGGAGGGTGGGACTAAGTCGTAGTGGGCATGTAGTACGTAGTTCGATGAAAACGCAGGAAGGGTTCTCTGGTATGAATCATAGACAAGATCCTGTAGGATCTTGTAGGATCCTGTAGAAGTTCCTAAAGGGTTCTATAGGATTCTATATGACCCTGCCCTATGATCCTGTTTGGTTTAGGATTTTGATATGATCATACCATGCAAGTATCATACCTGGATTTATCGTCCAAGTATTTCAGCCATTGTTTTTCGTAAGATATTTTCGGAAGAACAAGCGCAGCAGTTCGTTCTTGAAACGAATAAAAGAAACTCGGTGAAGAAAAAGCTATAATTGTTATTATGTTAACAAAAGGGTGAAAATGGAAGATGGTTGTGCATGGTTATGGGCGTAGTGGTGGTAGATAATGGTACCAGCACTGATGATACTGTTGGTAATGGAAATGCTATGGTGATGTTTGTGTACATATAGATGGTGCATATGATGGTAGTGGGTGGTAGAGATAATGGTAGGGAATGCATGTGACATTGTTGGTGGTACAATTGGTGTTGGTTCAGTAACGGTAATGCCACAGTAGCATGGTGATATAATGGTGACTATAATGAGAATGGAATATTACTTGATTTTGGAAGTGAGCTTGCTTCGTGAACTGCGACTATCGAGCTTAGGTGACAGAAGGACGCTTCTGGTCTCATGAAAAATACATCGAATATTCCAGGCTCAATTGGATATAAGACACAATAAAATGTCTCACATTTCTTTTCTTTAGGCACAGTTTTGTCTAAAGTAAAAATAGAAAACGTGAAACCAACTGTTGAGGTTGATCCCAATTAAAAATTTCAAGTTCATGCCGAAAAAGATGAAGTTTATAAGGAATCCTACCAGAAAGTCCATGGTTTTTAGTTACACCAGTCTCCACAAACTCGATCCAATCCTCCGTCTTTCTTCTGTCAAGACTTGCACTTAACGTTGTCCTGGTGTAAGACTTGATGGATCCCAATAGTACAGTTTCCTTACAAATCAATAAGAGAACGGTATTTGTTTTTAAGTTGAATATTTTGGGGTAGGTTTAGTTTTTAACTGGCCCCAGGCTGATGTGGAATTTGGAGTACGGGTATATTTCAAAATTTTCAATTTTCGCAGTATGTACGCAAAGCGTAACTTGCGTTCATAAATTGGGGGCAGGGATTACTTGTTTCGCCGTTGAAGGGTGTGGGGAGAAAATAAGGTCACACCCACACCGGCCAAACCCACCATCAGCCTATCTGTACTTTTGGTTACGTGGAAATTATTTTGACCAACTATTTTGATGTCTCTGTCTTGCCAATATTAGATATTACCTTTGGAATACTATCCAACTCATCAACTTCGTCATATAGTTTAGTCAATCTTTCTGTCTCAATGACCCGTTTGGTCAATGTTTTATGATATCTGAGGTGAAGTTAAGTTTGAAAATTCGAAAGATATGTATTTTCGGCATGTTTACAGTTTACTTCATGTAAATAATTCTAGCAGTAAAACATTGTTTACAAGTCAAAAACGAGGAGCTAGTTCAGCAATTGCTGTCATTGTCCAAGTGTGCTTTAAAAATTATAACTTTAATGGTTAGAATAAAAAAAACTTGGTCAAAATCCACTGTTCCATTCAGTAGATCGAGCTTCTTTTGCGCGGAGGATCAAAATTTGCGATATGAACCAATCAAAGAGCCAGAAAAATGAACCAATGAGCTACTCGCTCTATTGTAAGAAAATAGCCAATCAGAGGTGAGTGTGAGAGACTATAAATAATGAGCGCGCATTTTGAAGTTCAATCACTTGTTCAACGTGTTCTGCGAAGATTATTGGATTACTCTTACTTTGTCGTGGTAAACTTGAAGAGAAATGGCTCGTACCAAGCAAACCGCTCGTAAATCAACTGGTGGAAAGGCCCCACGTAAAACGTTGGCCACGAAGGCAGCTCGTAAGAGTGCCCCAGCCACCGGAGGCGTGAAGAAACCTCACAGATACAGGCCAGGAACTGTCGCTCTTCGTGAAATCCGTCGTTACCAGAAGTCGACCGAGCTGCTGATCCGCAAGCTTCCCTTCCAACGTTTGGTTCGTGAGATCGCCCAAGATTTCAAGACCGACTTGCGTTTCCAGAGCACAGCTGTGATGGCTCTCCAAGAAGCTAGCGAAGCCTACCTTGTCGGCCTCTTCGAGGACACCAACTTGTGCGCCATCCACGCCAAGCGAGTGACGATCATGCCAAAAGACATCCAACTCGCCCGACGAATCCGCGGTGAACGAGCTTAGATTTCGAGTCACCGAACTCTCAACAAAACATACAAAACGGCTCTTTTAAGAGCCATCAAAAATCTCGAAAGAAAGCAAACTAACTACATCTCGATTTCGCAGTTTTGTATTTTAGCGCGCCGCCGCTTTAGGATAAAATCAAAATGGCGGGAAAGAGCTGGCCAAACATTATGTAGCCATGTTTTACTCTAAACAGACAAAAATGAAATGCTAAACGATTTACCCGATACTTTAAATAAAACAAACAAATTTCCCCGATAAGAGTATCAGGAAAACGCGCTATAAGTACTTGGCTGTACTTGCCCCAAAATCTCAATTTCAAAAGGATACAGAATGAATTTGAATGGAAGAATTTTCCATAGTGGGATATCTTGCCTTGTCACTTCACAAACGATAGTGATACTGTTGTCAAGTATTTCATGGGTTTGTTTGTCACTCATAGTTGTTCTATGAATTCAGAACGAATATGCAAAAATTTGAGCAATCGCACAGGGTAACTACATAGTATACTTGTTTACTACTACTTTCAGAGTACCTGTCCACACAACTCTTCGAAGACTCCAAAGAAAAATCTGTTCTTGATAAAATCCACTCAGAGCTATGTAATGGCTATCGCATGTAAAAATAGAGAACATTAATCAAATAACCACCAACATAACAAAAGATAAATACTGAAGACTGATGATTCTGGTTAACACAATTAATACCTTAGCAACCTTTTTGTCTCCTACACAAGTTACAGAACCTGTCCAAGCTATATAGTGTTTGGCTATCATCTCTGAGTCTGTAGTTTCATGAAGATTGGTTAGTGTTATGTCAAGTCCCTTTAACCATGGTTCACAACTTCTATGGCTGTATTCAATGAAGAATAAAAGCAGTTAGGTTATGGCCAGGTGTGGATCATGGTCAGGACATGAAACATAGTTCCATCAATATAAAGAACAATTTACCATAAGTCCTTCTCTAGATCAAAGACCATTGTAATGCTAGCATTATTCCACATTTGTAATCTTTTCAGAGCACCATATACTGGTATAAGGTTGCTTATAAATTAAAGAAAAACAATTTCTAAAAATTCACAATTAAGCTCACCTCCTTAATAACTATGATACAAACTAATCATTACCTGATATTAACACATTCACTATGTTCACATATTGTCCAATAAATATCTAATTTATGGTGCATAGTTGGCAAGTTATCAGCAAGGTGGTGTAACTGCTCTGAAACACTTTTAGCACTCCTAGATACACGAGAAAATAGCAATTTCATTGAATTACCTCAACAGTATCATTGCGGCCACTTTTACAGTCAGGATATCAATAGTAACCCTAAATCCAACCCTAGCCTCATTAACAGACATATCCAGTGGGTTGTGCACATGCACAGAAAGGGTCCCCCCAGATGTAAACATTGTTCAAATTTCACATATTTTGAACAACTGTACATTGAATATCCACTTTGTTAATTTATAAGCATATAGCAAACCAAAACATATTAAAATAAGATTTTGATATTTTGCAAATTTCACATTTCGAAACGTAAACAAACCTTTTATTTACCCCACAGAGTGGAAAAACCCTTTAAAACTAACTTATAATTTAGCCATGATTAAGATCATTATGACACATCCCAGAATATTAAAACGAGCTGTAAACTGTACCCAATGAAGCAGCTTTCCATATCTTCATGTGAGCATTCTCTTGATACGAACTCATTTGTTTTCTCTGACATAGTCTTCAGTAAAGTGTCAATGCCAGGATTGTCTAATAACTTGACCCAAGCTGCTCCAATGCCAAGTTGACTGATGTTTTTCTTATCTTTCGTTGTAAACATAATAGAATCATCACAATTCTGAAATGTTTACAAGAACCCAGAGTGAGGGAATGCTGGTCAGCAGCACATGACACAGTAGTCTGTCTGTACTATTGTACTCAAAGTCGTGAGTGTAATTGAACATTGAATAATTTATGGCACGTCAGTAATGATATATACTATGCTGAAACCATTTCTGATTACTGGTAGTTGGACATGAGAGTGAAGGTACACCCCTGCCTTCTAGGTACGGTAAAATATTAATAATAGAAAAATAGGTATTTAGTAGAAAATGATCATCTTACTATCTTTGGGTGTACAAATGTACAAAAGTGGTTTTGGTATTCAAGCAGTACTGGAGGTATTCCTGCTAGAAGAAAAGATGATTAATACTAGTAATATGTCAATCTTTTGTACAACAGATGAAAAGTGACCATACATAAGTACCTAATGAAAAATGTAATGCATATTTATTTATTCTATTCATTGATAGAGCTATTATTTACCATCATGCTCAATTTGGAGTAGTTCTTGTTCATTGTTGCATTTTATTTTTTCATACAAAGATACTGTATTCTGATAACAATCAGTATTTCCTGAAATTAGAGTGATCAATTAGAATTTACTGTATAAGTAATTAGAATTTTCTTAATCATTAATTAGAATTTTCTCCATATTAATTAGAATTTTTTAGATATATATTTCAGTACTGTAAGTAAATAAGATTATCCTGTAATTCAATTATATTTTATCGTGAAATATTCGCAGTAAATTTTATAACCATTGTATAAGAATATAATATATTCAACTTAAATAATAAGTTAATAACAAATGAATTTTATTAATATAACAAATATATAAATAATAATATTATATAGACACTTTTGGTAAAATTATAAATCATAAATACCTTTGGAATCTTTGCAGGGCAACAACAAAAAAATGTGATAGTTGTTCATGTCAACTTACATTAGATACTACCACATTACAGTTGATAACTTCGACAAACGCCAAAGCGGTCAAAGTTAAAATTTTAAAACGGTTTTCTGAAGAGTAGGACCCGCCATATTTGTTTTTTCCCGCATTTTTATGTACCCAAATTATCCTTCAACGTCCCATCACTGTCCCTTTAGTCTAAATTTTGAAAAATCGTTTGGAGTTTGAAAATTATTTGGTTTAACGGGTTAGTTCGTATACAAGGGTATCGTGTTTTTAAATAGAAAAAAAGTAAATCTACATTCTATATAGAGTTGTAGCTTATATGATGCTAGACACCATGTGGTAACTAAATACTAAAATATGAAACCTTAAAGTTGAGCTTACACCACGTTTTACGTGTTATGTTCTTTTTGTACTTTTTGCTGGGGAACAAGAATTTATTTTGTTTTATAAAATAATAATTTCCACATTATTTGCTCTATGCGTGTTTCTTTTGAAGTGAAAAAGGATAAAACATACGAAGATTATGGGCTACAAAATTGACATAAAATTTTCGTCCGAAACCACGACGGTTGACCCAAAATACAAGCAAGTTGTGATAGCTGGCCAGCCAGTATTTCTCAGTGCTTTGAAATATGGTGATATCAAAGAGAAATTAGCTGGGAAAGTCAATGAAGAGGTACAAATGAGCATAATAGAGTTATCAGTACAGTAGACAAGAACATATTTAATCAGTTTTGTTAGAGTTAATTAAGTTCTAGATTATATTAAAGTTTTTTGACAACTGTAAATCATACTGACAATATTATGACAGTGACAAATTTTTAAGAATTTCCCTGGATGGTTGAAAATGCGAGTGAATGAATTTTTTCCAATAAACTTTGCTGTTTGTTCAATTTCAAAAAATCTCAAATGATTCGGGGGGGGGAATGCTCATGTCTCCTCCCACCCCTTCCTTCCACAATTTCCTATATTGGGGCCTATCAATTAAGGGTAAGGAATGGGATGATGGCTTGAGCTATGGTTAGAGTTATGGGTGAGGTTTACATTTTTATGATTTGAGTCGGTGTCAATTTTAAATTTGGGCACATACATGGAGTTCAGGTTGGCAGTTGATTCATAAATTGATAAATAAATAAATAAAAAGTTTTAGATTAATTGGTACCCAGTGAGATCTGTCTAGTTAATAAGGACTTCATCCAGTCCATTTATTATGACTTTTTAGCTATTTTATGAGAGCATTCGGTCATTATCACCTTCCATGGCAAAGGGAGATTGCTGCAGTTTGTGGTTGAGTCAAGTGTACGTTGCAGCTCTCCCACAGTATTCGACAAGGCACAATTCACCATCAAGACCCCATACCTTGACAGGAATATTGAACAGTATCATGGGCACTCAGGATGGATGTGTTGTGGTAAGAAACATTCTTCATTTGCAAATCATGCCTTTTTTTAGTCTGTGGTAAAAATATAAGAATGGGAGGTGCAATGTCATACTGCATCTTACTTTTTACCTAAATGGTAACTTTGTCATAAAAAGCCCAACAAACAACCCATAATAACAGCCCAACTTGCTTATTTGCACAATATCTTTTAGATTTTAGTTACTGATCTAATGTTAGTTTTGACAGCACTTATTACTGACAGTATTCTGTTACTGGGATGCCGTGGATTATATTGTCATTAAGTAAAGAGGCTGCACCCACTATCTAACATCATATTATTCTTGGGTCTGTAGATTGTGTGTGACAGGAGTCAGATGTTTGCCCTGGGCTGTGCCGTAGCCAGGTCATTTCCTCTTTACTCAAGAAAGAGTGTTCTGAAGACATGTCCATCATCTACTATCACTGTGGAATTTTGTTTCAAAGGTGGTGAAAACACACTACCTCCAAGTGAGACCGAAATTGCTTGCCTCACTGCAGCAGCTGAAGGAATACGTCTTGCAGCTTGTATTGTTGATACGCCTTGTAATGAGATGCATACAGATGCTTTTCTTGAGGTAATAATGAGAGCATATAGAGCAGTTAGTTTATATCGATGCTACCAAGATGATTGTTCAATTGATATAGGAGGTTATGAAAGTTGGAAATGAGCTTGGTATTGTTCCTCGTATAATCAAGGGAGAAGAATTAAAGGAGAGGGGTTTAGGCGGTAAACTTTTATTCATGGTTGCATGAATTATAGGTGTAGCAATGCTAATCAATAAGTACAATAGTCACTTGCAACAGTATTTTCACTTATTTTTTGGGATCTAGGGATCTATGGTGTTGGCAAGGCAGCAGACCATCCCCCAGCTTTGGCTATCTTAAGCCATAAGCCAGAAGGTTCAGATGGTACAAACATTGCTTGGGTTGGAAAAGGCATAGTCTATGACACTGGTGGATTATCCATCAAGGGAAAAGTATGTTATGATTGATGGTCACTAAGACTATATTAGTCTCTGAAGTGTTTGTCATTATCAATTTTCTTAGACGATGATGCCTGGAATGAAAAGAGATTGTGGTGGAGCTGCAGCCATATTGGGAGCTTTCAGAGCAGTTGTGAAACTGGTACTGTAGGAGTCCTCAATATGAATATGATACCATTACTGTTACAAGCTGTTATGTTGCTGATATGCATCACATACATGTTTTTGTTTCATTAGTAACTAAGGGGGTTGAATTTCTATTATTATAATGTCGTTTTTTAGGGTTTTAAACAAAATCTTCATGCTTTGTTTTGCTTGGCTGAAAATGCTGTCGGCCCCTTGTCTACCAGGCCGGATGATATCCACATGTTTTATTCTGGGAAGTATGTACATTTTTAATCTTCCATTAGATTTTAAAACTCACAAGTTCTCAAAAATTTGGCTATTTTCTTCCAGATCTGTTGAAATTAATAACACGGATGCAGAGGGAAGACTTGTGCTTGGTGATGGGGTAGGTTACTGCTACAAGGTCACTAAAAAGCAGCCGCAGCAGAAACATATAGGGAGGGAGTTGGTACCCTGACTAAGTATTGCTAAATTACCCTGACAGTATGAAATATGTGACAATTAATCTAAATTAAAGTGAAGTATTTTCTTAATTCAGGTTGCATGTGCCTCAAAGGATTTGAGTGCAAATATTGTGGTTGATATGGCAACATTGACTGGTGCCCAGGGTGTTGCAACTGGCAAGTATCATTCTGCCATTGTGACGAACAACGAGCAATGGGAGAAAGCATCAGTGGCTGCTGGAAGATCTAGTGGGGATCTTGTGGTATGTGTTGCTCTATAATTTGTCGTGTGCAGGGTCATTCTTATACCATACACTCCTTATCAATATTTTTATATAAAAACCTACTCGTGAGACATGTTTTATCAGTATTTCTACTCAGTATAACTAGAGTAAGCATACAGTCACGTTACCGGGTAATGTTGGCATGTTCCAGTGGATAAGATAAGAAGATTGAGGTTTCTCTGCAAATAATCATTATTTAATTTTCACTTCAGCATCCTCTACCATATACCCCAGAGCTTCATTTCTCTGAATTTGCCAGTGCTGTGGCTGACATGAAGAACTCAGTTAAGGTACAGCAAATTTAGGCAATTATTGTGAATAATATTAAAATGTATTTCACATATTGTTGAACCCGTTATGTGCATATATAAACATAAGTTACTAAGTTAGGTTTTTAAGTTACAATGTTTTCTTGGAATTGTAGAATCGTGATAATGCTCAGAGCTCCTGTGCTGGTCTTTTTATTGGTATGTTATGTAGCTATAATCGGATTGTGCTTGTTTATTGACTATTACATTGTACAACTGATATTATTGTTGCCCACGTTTCTCTAGGTGCCCATTTAAAAACTGGTTTTGACTTTCCTGGGGTGTGGATGCACTTTGACATTGCTGCTCCAGTAGAATCGGTAAGACTTGCCAATATATACATCTATACAACTATATTTGACTCTAAGTAATATTTACTTGGAAGATTGCATTTTAAAGGATTTTTTATAGATAGCGAACAAGCGATTCCCGATTCGTTGCCTGAATTTTAGGTTCTGCATTCCAGATTCCAGATCTCCACCCACTGGAAGCTAATACTAATTACAGTTTCCCAAATTTCTGCAGTTTACGAGACTGCATATAAATATGGAATAATGATACAGATGAATACTTTACTGAATGCGGAATCTGTGATTGTGACTTCTAAATTTTTAACTTTGAATAACAAGTATGACATCATTCACGTTTGGTTGCTTGTTATAGGGTGAACGTGCTACTGGTTATGGAGTGGCTTTACTCATGTCTCTGTTTGGAAAAGATTCAAGGAACGACCTGCTAAAATCAGTTGCACCAAGTAAACAGTAATGATACTAGAGTTGCATGTTGTTGTGGTTGGATTTCGGAATTACAGAGTAGCTTGATATGAGCTACAATAAATTACTAATTAGAACATGAAGTGGTCCTTCGTGTTGAGTTAATTTAATGTGGAAATAAAAAATGAATTTTGTTTTGTTTTGTCGTTACATTACGTATTTACATTGCATGTTTTGTTTATATTTAATAAACGCGCTAAAAACAACAATAATATACGTCCTCGTGGACCATTTGGGATTTTGTACAACACAACTATTATTAGGCCTTCAAGCAATGCCGCGCTTTTAAAAAATCGCGAGTCACAGCGTAAGACAAAACGACAGAGTAAAACTGGCGGGTGTTAGACAGAGTAAAATAGTCGTAAAATAGACAATACAATTGGAAGAGAAATAAAAAGTCAAAAGGTTTGTGGCCAGTGCTTCCTTCAGCTAGTTAGCGTCCTCGATAACATCGCACCCTTTACGCTCTTGGCGGCATTTCCTACCTCCGAATGCTATCCACGGGACTAGGCTAGTCCAATTACCTTGAGGGAGGGAACAATCGGCCCCCAGACCATAGATGATATTTTGTCGGAAATCCACTGGAGTTGCCAGAATTCACGAATTTTGAATTTTTGTAATCCTTATACTGTTAATACTAAAGCATTAGACTTTTCTACAAAGTACAAAAATTCAGAATTCGTAACCAAAGCCCCTGGCCTGGCCTCCCACAATTCGCAATTTCGAGCCCGTGATAATTGAGTACGTCGAGTTTGCGTCTAAGACACTAAGAATTGATGTAAGCTGGGCAAGAGAAAATTATGTAAAAGATAGTGATAGCGTGTTCTATTTTATAATTGTACAATTTCATGGAATATGACAATCGCAATTGGTTTTGAAGGAAGTGCAAATAAAATTGGAATTGGAATAATAAAAGATGGTGAGGTTTTATCAAACGTTAGGAAAACTTATATCACACCACCAGGACAAGGTAGGAGTTGGTCTTTTGGTATTTTCATAATTCATTTCATGACAGTCAGTGTGGTGTATGTTATGGATAAAGGGAATTGTTGTTTTGCTAAATTTCCAGGGTTCTTACCAAGCCAGACTGCCAGACATCATCAAGAACATGTCCTAGATGTGCTTCAAAAGTATATAATAGGATACCTAAATATTAATTATTAATTATAACCCATTGGCATTGATTGCATGTGAAATTGTTACTAAATTGTTATACTGTAGGCCTTTCATTCCAGGAAAACATTTCTGTTTTTTTATGAACCATTTTAGAGCATTAGATGAAGCAAAGGTGAAGCCGGATGATATAGATTGCTTATGTTTTACCAAAGGTATTATTATTATCATCATCATCATCATCATCATCATCATCATCATTATCATTATCATTATCATTATCATTATCATTATCATCATCATTACCATCATCATCATTATCATCATCATCATCACCATCATCATCATCATCATCATCATCATCATCATCATCATCATCATCATCATCATCATCAT
>JAOTOK010117171.1:0-13804 GCA_025770025.1 Virgularia gustaviana | reverse complement strand
TGATTTTAGTGGCACTGCATGTGGTGTAAGAGACATGTTGTGTGCGTGGTTTCAGTGGTCTTTCCATGTGTGTTCGATTCCCCGGCTGGCAGAGAGTTGCCTTCCCTCTCCTAAGAAAAAATTACCCTCTCCAAGGTGACCACAACAAAATGATGCAGTCCTCGCCTCACTAGTGTCTCAAGTTACGCACAAAGTGTCTAACATCTACTTCCCCAGTTTATTATGCATGTAATTGGAAAGCTTCGTTGTAATTATTTTGATTTGTCCTGCTACCCACAGACGGCCTACGCGGCTGTTCCAACAATTTTTCCAAAGATCTATTCATCCCTTGAGCCTCAGATTGTCGTTATACACCCTATGCATAATGAGCCCGCAAACCCAAAACCTAGATTGAAAACGATGCTGGTAGGACAAACGCAGGGAAAACGCGAGGCATTTGCCCTACCAGCCTCCTTTTCATGCAATATGTTTTTGGTTCGCGGGCTCATTATGCATAGGGTGTATGGAGTCACAGAGTATGGAGTGACGTGAGACCTCTTTCTCTCACTCCAAAAAGAAAAACATTACAGACAGCCACAACAAATCCCCTTCTGCAACGAATACTGCAGACTCGAAACAAAGCCCATGCATGCTGTTTATTAATGAAGTATAATAAAAGGTGGTGACCCCAACAATAACTATTTACCAAAACCAAAGGCTACAGCTTTACCAGTTTGCCAAACATAATTTTACACGAAAAACAAAGATGGGCCTTTTGCCTGCAAGAAAGACTATAGCTGCATTTTTTACACGAAATATGACTGTTGCCAGAACGTTTTCAAAATTTTCAGTTGTGCAGCAACATCGTGACCATGCACCTTGAAATAGAACTGGTCATAATATTTTTCAGTATAGCTATACCCATAACTCATGAATGAATATATGTTTCTTTTGTCCCAAAATATTTATTCGACAACTCTGTAGTGAAAGTCTGAATATATTTTCACACGCTATTGTCGCGCTACTTGAAACCAAACATGGTGATTATGTCATGATCATCTCAGCTCAGTTAAGGGAAGGAACTTCATGTGATTTTCTGCCTGTATGGAATCGAACACAGCCAACCACGTTAAGTCTGTACTCCGTTATACCACTGCGCCATTAACCGCCTCCCCCATAAGACGTTCGCTATTGAGTTATCGTGGATGCCTTGGACAAGGTAACCTGGAACCTGCCAGGAGAACAATATCGCATGCAGTTGAGGAATCGAACCCACACCTTACCAACCACAAGAGTCACTTAAGATCTGCGTCACTTAGTTTATGTTTGCGTTCGAGAAAGTAACCTATCGGGAGTTGGAACTCCGAGCGACAGTATGTAAAATTAATTTTAATAGCCGCCGACGAAGGAAATCGGGAACATCGCACAGACTAAATTTGTGTGCTGACGAAGTAGATTTGCTAGGTATTAGAGTGAAGTGCAAATCTCCTGATGTCACACAGATTCTCAGAATAAATTCGTCTGTTTTTCCTCAGTAAAATATACTTGAAGAGGAAAGAAACGTAATTTATTGAGGAAGTTAAAAAGGCCAGTGCTTCCACTTGAGACAATAAGTAAAAATTTAATTATAATAATTAATGTATTTAAATAATGCGTTATGCCCAATACAAATAAATTTAATTTAATATTCGTAAATATATTTCGTAATTATAAAAAGTGTAATGTCGAAAATGTTACAAGTAATATTGAATGTGAATAAGTGAATGTCTCGTATTTTATATGCACATAGAGAGGTCTACTTGTGCATGACTATCTACAAAAACAATATGTCGATTGCTAGCAAAAAATATCCACAAGATAGAACTAATTACACCCGTAGAGTTCAACGCGGAGACATCCCAGTCCGATAAACTTGATTGGATATATGCGAATGAATCGAGCTGTAGTTGGGTATTTGAGGGCATTTGCCACCGGAGTAATGTTGTCACAGTTGCCGTAGAACACCTGAAAATAAAATTATCGTTAAGAGCAAGGAACTGTGTGTTTGTGCCCCTAACCAGACTTATGTTCGTTACAAGTTACATTTTAGTGGACGTTTATCGGGTCTTTCCCATTTTATATATTAAACTGGCTCGATTGTAGTGCAGTATAAGTCGTGATGTAAGTTGTCGGGCAAAATGTTTACCGTCCCCAAAAGCAAAACAACGGCCTTGGATATCCTGCTTAGTTGATCTGAGAAATCGCGGTCAAAACATTTGATGCAAACAACGGTACCGTAATTTCTTCTATACAGAACTCGCTGCTTGAATTAATTTAGTGAAAACACATTAACCTCAAAAGTCTACCAAAAATCGTGCAATGTTTTCAAGTTTACACGAAAAAGTCTGTCAAACGAAGCTTGAACCTCCGCCATTCCTACCTCATTCCTACCTCTTCTAGTCTTTTGCTGAGGATGGCCTTCCACAGGGCACCCTCAACGTAATTTAGCTGTGTATTGTATTTGAACACAAAGCTAACAGCAGTTAACTTTACATAACTATACATTATGTTTGCATTGTACCTTTATTTTCCCTCCTTCTTTGTAAAATTCCCATGTTACGCCATCGTTACTGAATGCTATAGTGTAAGTTTCTGTGTGTTCGAAGAATGCGTCTCGCCCTTTAACAAGAATGCAACAACGTTAGTTTGCGTAATAATTCAATGAACATGATTATAGCATTCAATTACTTGAGCCATATAGAACTGTCCGATGGAGTAAGTAAATCAATTAGGCTGAATTGCATTTGCAAAACGTGACGAAAAATCGATTGGCAATTCTGTGAAATGAGAAATTTTAAAGGCCAACGTATTTTTAATATGCCACATCAACTGGAAAAATTCTTCAACTGTTATATAACGGTTTTATTCTCATATCATGTTTGGTTTTCAAGATATTCTAGCTTGATGATGTTTACATGCCGCCATCTTGGATATGTATGAGATATGCATGTCATTGGCAGGGTCAGAGAAACATTTAGTTTTAACTTAACGGAAAAACAATTTAGAAAAACTACTATAATGATTGTTTTGTCGCTAGGACAATACTACACTGGAAATGAACAGATAGATCACACGAATCTCAGAAACGGTGCGTTTGAGTGAGTATATAATGTTTAGCACTTTAGTTTTTATTCGGTCTAGATTCACGTTCAGTTTTCGTCAAAGCTATAGTCCAGTCTATTATGACATGATTGAAGCCAGTATAAAAAACACCAACGTTCTCTCCAAATAAAAGATCTGACGCTGTATAGTAATGTAAAAATCATGTAAGAGCTACGCACCTTGAGTTGCTATACCTCCCACAGTTCTACGTCTTCTGAAGTCAATTTGCAAGTACTGATTTTTCCTACCAGGTTGTGGGCACCAGGCTCCCATTTCACGGCGTACACGGTTATCAGTAAGGTAAAGTCGAGCTGAACGTGCTGGAGCTGTCCACCCTTCTAAATAACAAAAAAACACGAAATATGACATACAAAGGTTATTCAAAGATGAAATTTGTTCATGTAACTTGTCTCGCGACACTGAATTCAACGTCTTGATAGACGTAAGGGACTTTAAACCTTTAAAGGCCGTTTTCACTGAACAGTATCGTAGTGAAACGTACCCTAGTTTTATTTTTTCATGCCCATCAGAGCGACACTAATACAACCTCGTACCCAGGCTCCTATCGCCGCTCCCTCTACGTTCCCGCAGCGGTTACACCAATGACCACACAAAACAAATCGCTACGGTACGGTATGATACGATACAGTTGAAGTAGTGGAAAACGGGCTTAAGCAATAGTAACAGGGATGTAGAACACGAGAACCATTAGCGAGAAAATAATGATTTGCTGGTCAGATTTTCTCAACCTCGTACTCGGGGTCTTATCTCCGCCCCCAATACGTTTCCGCTGCAGGAATATAAGTCTGGGTACGAGGTTGAGATTTTCTGGGGCCTTAAAATGATATCGTAGTAAGAAGTCTTAAATAAAACACGACAAGAGTTTTTGTTCGAAATACACATCATACTACGGCGGAAACTTGATCCTAATACATGCATGGGCTTATAACCCCTCAGGCGCTGATTATATTAATATGTTATATATTGCATGCAATAGGATACTTACTAGGAGCATAATGAGATGTAGCAGTGAACTTGAAAGTGTTCTGAGGTTTTGATCCAGGATGTACCGAGATTCCAAACGGTTCCACACAACTTCCTAAATGTGAAAAGTAACCAGAATATTTTATCTTCTTAAAAACCATATACACTGTATACCCCGCGTTCCAGGCCACTGTGTGAGGTCTGGGACACAGACTAGCAACGCATCAGTGTTGAGACGGTTTATATTGGAATAATTAACAAATAATCGCCGAAGGCGAGGTGAATATTGGTGAATAATCACCGAGCCTGAGGCGATTGTTTTAGTAGAAATACAACAGGTGATTAGTCGGAAAAAGTAAAAAAAACGTCAACGATGCATAATACTCACTCACTTCAACAAAGCGGGAGGCCATTACGAAAGAGGCGATTATCGCACAATAATCCGAGGTAGGTAAGCCAATCAGCGCACGGCGTTTGCGATAATCACCTGTTGTATTTCTGCTAAATATGTATATTGTATAAACATGTAATACAGGGTAAGGAATAGCGAAGTGGACGTAGTTAGTGATTTACATTAGTTGGTTCAGAAAGTTTGACTTTCAGGAAAAGTTGTGAAGCAAAAAGTGTGAAGCATGCTGATGTTTATTTTCGACCCTTTCTTTTCCACTCATTCTTTCGACCCTTCGTCAGAGTCAAGAATTTCAGAGGTTTCACAAACGTATTTCGCTGTCTTGCATTTTTACAAGCTGCATGTAACTTTTTGCATTAATCTTCTTAGTCTACAGTTAAATGATAGGCCTAACTCAATTGTTTTACTGGCTCGTGTTTTAGGTCAGTCAAGAAAAATGAATCGCAAAAAATCGAAAGCGACATCGTTATAAGAAGTGGAAATGCGCCTGGAAATATAGATTTGAAAAAAACAATATACAAACCTTTCAAGCTAATCGGCTCTAAGTCGCAATATTTAGTATTACCACAACTCAACAAGCAGTTTCTTTTGACCCATATATCTCTGACGCATCTTCCATTCGCTTTCCAGTCGGGACAGTTTTTGCTTCTGTCTGCACAGATGATTCCTAAACGAAAATTTTCCATTCAAAAGCTATAAGTATTATTAGCGAATGATATGAACTACGCTCCTGCAGTATCTCGTTATCGAGACGTATTTTAGAAATACATGATCAGTATGTTATTTACTATAAAGTGAACCGCGTGGGTTATTCCCAGTGGCTTAGTTTTTTAATATCATTCTGTTTTTATTGTGAAGATATTTTTCACATTTCCTTCTTGTATTTTCCATTCAGTTTCACTGCTTACTTTACAAATGACAACGTATCATGAAATGTGATATTTGACAAAGGAAGGGACTTAATAGTTTGGTAAGGAGCAGAAACATATTAAAACAAAAAAGGAAATGTTTTATGTTATAAATGGACTCTGTACATGGCTTTTTACTCCGAATAACACTTCGTATAAGAACAAGAAAAGTTACAATAATCTAATGCACTCTTTTTGCTCATATTATTTATACCCATCCATGCTCACTCAGTACAACCATAAACTTTTAAACAACTCATTAATATAATTCATCGGTTATATGATTGATATATAATTAATTTCCTTCTATTATTTAAATAAACTTTGTCTTTGATCTCGGCTTAGACAAGCTTGATTTTGCCAAAAAATACAACGACCAACAGACCTATCAAATGGGTCGCTGTTTAAGCCATTTAAAGCACCGGTAGTCCGTGCTTTATAAGATTACTTTACTCGGCTGACGCTTCGCATTTTATATTTGACAAAGTGCCTGCTATATTTTGTGCTAGCCGGCTTTATAAAAGACTTTAAATAGTTCATGCAATGGATTTATACTTGCATTGCAGCTTTACTCCCAAACATTCTGGTATTTTCACAGTCACACTTCCCGGGGGGGGGGCGGCAGGACAACTATCTAATAAACCTGTCAAACCGTTGCTCGATCGATTCATCAAATCCCAAACTTAACAGTTAAAATAATAATAATTAAAAGATTAGTCATAGGTTTACCTGTGTATTTGTTGGGTCTTGTAATAGGTCTTCGTGTTGTTGTTTCGGAAATGGGTTCGGTAGTAGTTGAAACAGTAGTTGTTGCCTCGGTAGTTGTTGTCTCGGTAGTTGTTGCCTCGGTAGTTGGCGCTGGCGTCCCTTTAAGGTAAATATTTGGCAGACGGGTGATGGGAATGAAAGGTAACGAACAAACGAGCAAACGCGAACAAACGAACATTGTCAAACAATTTACACAAAAGTTATTTCCGTACTTGGTAGCGTGGAACAGACTCCACAGCTTTTTCGACAATACTTTCTCACAGTAGGGTTGATTTTGCAATGACCGTGTTTTTCCCATGATGCACAAAACTTTTTTTCATCAATTAGGCATGAACCTGCATGGGATGAGAGTTAAACGTAGTAGTTATTTATAGTCCTGACTGCAGAGAATATGAACTACGCAAAATAAGGAGATTTTTATTTTCTCTTCGTATTTTTATTCGATATAATGCAGTTTACTGGCTAGAACGAAGCTATTTTGCAGGATCCGGTTGTAGATACGAATGGTGAATAAGTTATTCAAGTCCTATCGCTTATCGCGACTTATTCGCCCTCCGCGTACAACTGTCCCAGTAGTTTAATAACAACCGTACTTTTAGTGGACCTTTGTTCAATGGTAGTGATTTCTTTGGACCGAATAACTTCTGTGATCTACCACAATTGCTATATTTGAAGGTTGACACACTAAACGAGGGTCTGCATGGGGTTTAATGTTAACAGCATAATTTTTTTTAATGTTAAATGTGAAAATGGCTGAAATTTTAGTGTTATACCTTTTAAAAATATTAACTGTTAACTTTGAAAATGAAAAAAATATACTGTTAAGTGTGATACAGGATTTCTTTTAAACTGTTAACTGTTATCCAGACACCCCCATCCAGACCCTGGTTTATGGAAGCTTTTTTACTTGCAGAAAAACCGCGGGTCGTGCAGACAAGGTTATCTTGTGACAAATAAAGAGAGTCCTGAGCACTAAGGTTTATTTACAATTTTAAACTGTTACTTAACAATACCTGGACATTTACGATTACAGCTGTTTTGACAATATTTTCTAACAGCTGGGTTTCTCCTACAAAGACCACGTCTTGCCCAACTGGGACACGATTTGTGACGATCTACACAAACTAAACCAAGAAGAACCACAATCATTAAAAATAATAACACAGAATTAAAGACCTATATTTTTCAATGGTTAAAACTATTATACTGTAACTACTCGACGCTGATCTCGTAGCTACGCACTCCTTGTTGTAAATATCCACACTATAATATTAACTATAGTATATTTACAAACAAATTCATACAATATGGCTTACTATTTCACGAACGTGCATTCTGTGCAGCTTCTCGCCATGCAATTTGCTGGGGCCCAAGTAGTTTGAACATTATAAAGGTAAACTTGAAACAATTAACTTGTGGTATATATTTAAGGAGTAGATCCATACTGAATTTGGCGTGCTCGATAAATTGATTGAGTACAATATTACTAGAGCAGAAAAATGCATAAGTGTTTGTCGAAGACAATACAATGCTCTCCCAAAATTACCAAGTACTCCATCACTTGAGCAAATCAAGTCAAGATATAATGATTTATAACATATGAAAATGGAGGAAAATCTCGTAGAAATGAAACCCAAGATTTTCCGTGGTTTTAACCTGACGAAAATTAACGATGATGTATTAGGAATGACGTAATAATAAAACATGTCTAAATTCATATAGAATGATACTAACCTGGTGCGTGTTGTGGTGGTGCCGCATGGTTTCCTCCTGAAAAAAATGAAGGATTGTTTATTCGAAGGAGGCTATATAGATATTGATACTATAGTAGAGTAGCTAAGTGTGCGGTAGACGATCTAGTAATATATGAGAAATAAATACTTATAGTTATTATGAATAGATGAATATGTATCTTTTAAAGATAAAAATGTAAAAAAAACTTTAAAAAACTTTAGTTTCATTTTTTTGTTCTTAGTTTTGGTTATTACCAGATAAGCACGTAATACAGGAATATGGGCCAACGTATCAGTTTTTTCAAAATGCATCGTTAATTTTCAAAAACAAATATTTATCTTTCGTTTTGACGATTATCGCGTACCTGTACACTCATACATTCTTTGTGTTTGTAGGACATCCTTATCGCTGAGTCGAACGTAAGGTCGGTCATTGACACGTACACGTGGTTGAATAGTTCGGAGGTTACGGTTAATAGAAAAAGCATTAAACGGATAATGCATAATGCTACCAAAGTCGTAAGGAACACCCAGACTACGTTGCCTCTCAGCTATATCAAAGTTGTGTTCAAGACCTGAAATAATAAGAAATAAATTGTATGACCATACCGGTACCACAGTCTCGTACCCAGGCGCTTTTCGGGTACCATACCATAAAAGGGAACGACATTATCTTGTCATATTCGATAGAGAGAAGACGACTTTGCATGCGTAGTGAAAAGTCAATATTGCAAATTTTTTCGTACTATATTTTAGAATACATCACAAGATAAAGCATTATATTTATTATGATATTCGTGATTAGATCACAAGACTTAATTATTCTTCCTAATATTGGCATGAAAACTGTTAAAATACCAGGCTGTGTGCCTGTGTTGCACAGTGAAAAACGTCTTATATAACAAGGTCTTGACCGCATACGTTTGTGCGGCAGAAATTCTAGGAAATCTGTTTAAAACACCGATGATTGCACAACTATATTCAGAAAACGGTATAGCTAGTTCTAGAACAGTAGATTTTATCTAAACTTTCAACATTCTCTCCAATGGAAATGGTATTTTATATTCTGTTTCTTGCCGGCGTCTTATCCTAAGTACAATCATACGTGACATCACGCATAAAAGAAGAAAACCTCAGAAAGATCGGAGTCAGTTTAAACGTGAGCCCAGGTACGTAGAGGTATGGTAATACCTACGGCAAGGGTCCAGACTCTATAATCTGCGCGCCCCAGAGTTTGATAGCGTGTATAAAGGCTGATAGTTAACAGCGTCAGTTGAATATATATATATAACAATGGATACTATACTAGCTTTTCAATTGTTAGTTTTGTTTCATTTGTTTTCTCGCCACCTTCCAGCCCGAACAAGAAATCCTTCTTACCTGCTACCCAGCTCATGGCCTCGCATTGCCCATAACTTTCCTTACTCTCGTGAGCTGATGTTTGCAGGAAGGCAGTTAGAATAGATTACTATTTTAGTCACGTACCTTTTATTATATTTCGTCGAACTATACTAATGTACTTGTCTCTGTCTGTTCGGCTTTGTTCGTGCCAGAAACCGATGACGTGACCAAGCTCGTGCACCATCACGTGATGGTAGTCACATCCAACCCCAATTGAGACTTGTAATTTACCTTTTCTGTAGCCTACCGCTTGTGCCCAACAGCTGAAAAACAATTATGAAGAGTTCTTCTTCAGACGTAATTTATACGGCTAAGAATCTTTTCAATTTTTGTTTGGTGTATTGAGCCGCTCTATCGTATTTCGGTCAAGTACCGTGGAAATTAGAACCAAAATACTTCAACATTTTAACTTGGACATTGGAATTAGTGGAAGAAAAAGGCGTGATTCAACATCTTATTTGCTTCTCGTCCATCATTAATCTATATTATTATTTTTATAATAGGGTCGTAGAAAGTAAGAATGCAAAAAATTCAACATTAATTATTAGTACTTCTATCTGAAAATTGTAATGAAATGATTTTTGAGATATTTAGGCTTCTTGACTAAATGCTAAGTGTAAAATATTCCATGGCTTACCCAGAAAGTTTAACGAACTCTATATATGCCTCGTCGTTCTGCCTTTTTGGAATAAAACGAATACAAGGCCCATTCGAGGTTGCAGTTCGCCTTTCCCATTCTCTCATGGCACCAAGTGTAACTTCTTGCACGCTTGGTTGATTTTCTAAACAATATTTTAACGACGCCATCATTTCTCTATTCAGTTTAATGTACTGACGATAATACAGAACGGTGACGTTAGCATAAGTGTGCAGAGGCTAGCATAAGGCCGGATTTCGAAATATGACTTCTATTGTCAAAATTCAATAGGCCATAAATTAGTGCCAGTTGAACGCTTCTGAGACAAAAGAAATTTTTCTGTTCGGTCGAAAAAATTTCGCCAAGTGGAAATCAGCCTTAAGTATATTACATTCTTGTTTGTAATTAAAAATAATTGTAGGCCCTATATCTAAAATGTCTATTTAATGTGTATATGCACGTCAAAGCGTCACGTACTCGTCGATATCTGTAGTTCCGTGGTTAGAGTGTCGGACTATAATACCGGAAACGAGGGTTCGATTCCCATCCGCGGCGGAGTAGTTTTACTATTCCGTTGCAGGTAACTTTACACCTGAGATATATAACACCATGACAACGTTAGGAATCGTGAAAACTCTTGGATAGGTACATTACTCACAAATTTAAATGGTTTGAATAGCAGCCATGATTTTGTACAGCAATAGACCATTAATTATGTACATATTTTAACGTATTTTCTATAAATAACCGTGTTAGTTTTGTATTTTCTTATTCTGAAGAAGGCGGTGGAAGTAACCTTTTTTAATGATTTTATGTTTGTTTCTTCGAGTTGACTATTCTTATATATATATATATATATAATTGTTGAATATATAGTTTGTTGAATGTATATATTAGTAAAATGTACGGTAATACTTACCTATGCTACAATGGAATTGATATGGAATTATTCCATTAGGCCATGTTTTATAAGCGCCAGCGGGAAAGAAGCGTGATTTAAATATATCTCCTTGATATAGTGGATATCCATAAGCATTGGGTTCAGGTGGTGGACTGCTGTATTTGTCTTCTGCACCGTGAAAAAGTATTATTTAAGCTTAGATGAGATGCGGATAGAAGGGATGAAAATGGGAAATGAGATGGAATGAAATGAGATCGAATTTCGATTGGATGAAATGTTTCGAATTGGATTGAACGGAAAGGCAATTCAAGACAGGGTTATAGGTGTGATGAGGTGAGGTGCGGTGAGTTGAGGTAAGATAAGGTGAGGCGATGTCAGTTTAAGTCAGTTACGATATAAAAATAAATAATTCATCTTACCGTCAACCATATCAAATGGTCCTACGGGAACACGTGGAGGTTCTGGAACGCTTCGTTTAATCGACGCATGCGCCATACACACCCAGCACAGTACCATGCATAGGACGAAATCTCGCACCATAGTGATGAAAACTCAACCTTAGAGAGGAAGGGATTGAAAAAGTCAGGTTTAACTAACAAAACGTTTACTCAATCATATGTTAAAGCTACTTAATAAAACCCTTCATAAGAAATATTACGTACAGAACGAGCAAAATACATTTGTAAGTTTCTATAAAAGCTCTATGTATGCGTCAAGGTAAAGTATGAGGTAAAATATGAAAAGCGCGCGCAAAAATCGCATCATCAAAACATTTTGAAGAGCGTCTTCAGAAAATATCATGTTGGGCAATCACACAAGAAACATTGAACTAAAATAGAGCTAGAATGCTACCTCAAAGCGGGGATTTGAAACGTAGATTCACAAGCTCGGCGCAACATTCGGGAAGAAACAAACACGACCAAAACATGGCGCCTTACAAAAAAACATTTGAATCACTGTGCCAAATAGCTCGAGATAAAATTTAATAGAGCGAGCACAACTTCGTTTGGTGGGCCTAACAAGGACAATTCCGCTAGTCACTTCCTCCGAAGAACAAGGATAGTTTCGCGTCTGATGATGATCGGCCAGACTGGTGTTCATTTGAAATTTGAAAAGCAGTTACACATTTCATTTGTGGTTGAAGACAGCTTAATTCCGCATGGAAAAACTATCAAGTTGTGCATGAAGACAGAGCGCTCTCGCGACATCAGGAGCAAAAAGAGCGGGAAAAATAATTAGCAAACTTATAGGTTGACAAATCATCATCTCTGTGCGGGGATTGTCATCATGAGAATATTCTTTGCTTCCGGAGTTCTTTAGTTGCATTAAAATTGTTTGGTGACCTTTAGTTTCGCCTTTTTTTTTCAACATCCGCGAGCCACGTCCGCCTCTTAAATATTGGAGTTGGCGCCAGATAGTTTCGGCTACGGTACTATAATTGGGCCCAACAATTTTTGTTTAAATTCCTAAGTATTGGTCTAAAAGACGAAAATAATGTCATTTTTTACGTGAAGACATAATTTAAATAAAACCAACTGTTTGACAGTCGATCACTGGGCACTTGAGCTTTTTCATCACCAAATTTACTCTTGTTATACGACAGACAAATTTATTATCAACAGGAAAATTATACAAGTAGATAAGGTCTTTAAAAATATGCGTAGGAACATTCCAGAAAACATTCCGATTGAAGGATAGAAATTTCAGCCCGACCTGACCACTCACCGTGGTAAAAAAACCCTATATTTTGCTAAGTCCCGGTATCGTCTAAATTAAACCATGATTCATGTCTCCAACATTTCCATACAATATTAACATTAATTAAATTTCTACATGTTATATTAATTTAATTGCTCATCGATGCAATGATCGCCAGTTGCCTGGTAAAAGTTTTAACTGAGGTGGTCGCGTTTTCAGTTTATAGTGACTTAAGGTACCATGAATAAGAAAACAGCACCAACAAATGCAAAGTGTTTAATACGGAAACTTGCTTTGTTGCTTGCGCAATAACATAAGCATTATGTGAACTTTATAGCTGAAATTTGAAGCCTGGCGTAAACAAAAGCCAAATAAAGGAAAAGTTAACGCAGCTTTATACTTGCAATAGGTTTAGCCACTGAGTTAAGTTCACCATCGATAGAACCTTGAACAATCTGAAGTTGGAATGAATAAGAAAGCGACCCGACCCGCACTAAAGGTCCTCGAGTACAAGAGAACAGATCACTTGATCGGCTAAATAATGATCACTACGTTTTGTTACTGTAAATTTGCGGATGACTGAGAAATTCGAAATATTAAGTGCGTACCCTAAATCTAACCTTAAACTACTTTAATGAACTTTGATAAAGTCTGTAATTCAGCGAATTTTTCTACGATATCGCAAACAACTGTAGTCACCCCTAGGAGGTAGCTACTTCTTATTGAATTAATCAAGTGCTTATATTGTCTTCTTTGAAATAAAATTGAAATATAATCACAGTTCTTTCATGGTTTTCTTTCACTTGGGATCATGTTATTATTATCGCAGACAAACGGCGTGTCATGGTTATGAAAGATTTTTATGGAAGCCACGTGAAAATGCTTTATGTTTTCTAGTTTAATATTTTTTAATAGATTTAATAGCAGGAAAACCCATTATGGTATAAACAAATATATTAAATGGCGGGTTTTGCGACTGGACTCGATCATAATAGGGAAGTGCAGGTGAGACCGGAGAGGGGTTATGAAATTTGATCGCAATATTTTCGGTATATATTATTCTCTATCATTATAATATGACCGTCAAAAAACATATTTTCATTGGAGTAGAAACTTTCTTTTATGCAAATATAATAACGTAATATATTGTAATATCTCGTCGTAAGTATTGGTCTGAAGATGACTTTGTAATAAAGTCGAAATATCACACTATATTTGTCTTGTCTTTTCGCTCGAATATTGAGT
>JAOTOK010117170.1:0-25681 GCA_025770025.1 Virgularia gustaviana | reverse complement strand
AGTATTAAGGAAACAACTTCGTTACTGATGTGGTATTGTAATATCATAACCAAACATCACCCTTAATACCTTACATCGAAGAATTACCACGCCAGGCAGTGATATCTTTCTATTTTATGGCGGTATTTCGAGTGTGAAAAATTATGATATCGTTTTGTGCACAACATGTCTTGATTATGAAGATTTGAATCATAGATAAATATTATTGAAACTAGTCAACATAAACTGCAAAATGTGTCCATCAGGCTACTTTGTTTTTAGCGTTGGTTTCTATAATAGCTGTTGTCTTCAGAAACATGGAAAAATGATGAAAATTGTATTAATAGGAAATCACACTTCTTCTTGGAGATTTAATGAAAAATCGCACTTGCGTTTGGCAAAATATTTCATAATCCAACTCGAGCGTCGCGTAATATGAATTATTGCGATTTCTCATTCATTCTTGTCAAACGTGCAATTTCCTATACAAATTTTTCATTATTCAGGTGTGCCTTGCGTTGACATGCACTACACGGGCGAAATGTTCTACCCAGTGTATCATACACTATATGATACCTATAACTGGCTACAATTGGTCGATCCAACATTTGTCTTTCATCTCACAACAACCCGTGTTGCTTCCCGTTTGCTCATGGAGTTTGCTGATAGCCTTGTCCTACCGTTCAAGGCCGACACATTTGCTAAAACCTTGACAGACTCGTTTGATAGATTAACGGACTATCATGGCGTAATTCTTGAAGCCAACAATGTTAGCCTAACTTACTTAGAAAAGGCTGTGATGGAATTTGAAAAGCAATCGAGGCTGTACACGGAGGAACAAAACAAGAATCATGAAAGCAACAATGAGCTTGCCATACGAGATCTTAACGACAGGATTGTCAATGTTGAGAAATCATTCATTTATTCTGGAGGCCTACCCAATCGTCCTACTGTTCGTCATCTGCTTCTTGGTCAGTCACTCAGCTTCTATGGAACTGTAAACTTTCCCGGAATCTCAGATCTATTATCGCCTGAAAACAAGACCGAACCACTCGACTGGAGGGAAATTAGAAAACAGGTTTCGCTGGCATATATCGCTGTCTTGCAAGCAACTAATGCCCTCAAACCAGACAAAGCGGATTAAATTTATTTTTTATAAGCGTCACTATATATAAAACACGTAACTATTTGTTTGGAACAAATCGAAGTTCTTTTAAAAGTTTGATCCAAATAGAACAAGGTGTATTTTATGTTTATAATCTACGTACTCATCATTATGAATTATACGACATTCAATTCTAGCATGTGATCAGCCGTATTGCGTGATTTTCATTTTTCTCGTCGGGAACTTGCGCCTCTGCTTACATTTAAATGACAAAAAATATCTTTTATTCTCGGCCTGGGTAACGGCAGATAAAACTGTTGGTGCCATGATTAACGTCCACAAAAATGAAACAAAAGCGTGAGAACGCTGGGGTCACAGTGCAATGAAAACGGCTGTAACATGACGACATCATGACGAACTACGCCCTTCTGCTCGAAAAATCGGGTATTGTGAGTGAAAGGTTATTTGGCAGGAAAATATATAATTTTGGCAACCACAACGTTTTGCGAAAAAGTTCCCAAGAATTTTCTGTTTTTTTATTCCAGCCTTAGGTGACCTAATTTTACGAAAAAGCTATAAAATAGGGTATAAAAGGATGAAACACCTTATGAGCTGACAAGTTTACATTTTAGTATTGGACTGAATCCTTTGGTTTCGTCCCAGTTTGCAAAGTCGTATCACGTATTCAGTAATTCGCGCGCTTCCGGGAGCCCGAGCTCTTTGTGGCAGCCATGAGCAATCCCATGTGCATATAGGCCTCTTTTATGGTATAACTATAGCATATTATATAGCACGTTATATGACATTAATTTCTTCTGTACACTAACGTAAATGCCCTTATATCATTATTGGGTCAGTTTACTTTGATGTACCGCGATATATAACCAACTTATTGGCCTTCAGTAAATGACGAAGTTAAATTTGTCCGAAAATCTTTTGAAATCTTAAATTAAACTATTTGAAATTTTTAAAACCTTGAGTTAGTGACCTCCTCAACAATGATATAAGTAAGGGTTATATACCTTTCACCGCCCGGTTACGAGGTTAGCGGTTTAATATTAACCCCCGTAGCCTTCAGCTCCTCTGGTTAATAACTAACATAACATCAGTGCTAACATATCAACCTCGGTAACGGTATATAACCTTCACATATGCGTGACTTCTCACTCGTGAAATGTGTAATATTTCTACGTGGTTGAATTTTGCAAACACACAATGACATGATGCAATGGTGTATAATCTTACCACTGCACTGTTTTATTGTTCTGCTGTATCTTTCTCTCGATTTGTTCCTACATCTTTAAAGACTCTAGCATTCCCTCTCCTCCTCTCAGATCCTCCACCCATGAGGGGGTGGGACAGTCCTACTTGGAGTCTTGAGACGGTATTCTTTACGAATTTAAAATTATCACGGCCAAAAATTCGTTTTACGCAATTTACGCCCAAAGATATCTTTTAAAGATACCTATAATAGATGTAAAACGGTCTCAACGGAAATAACCCATGCGACACGCCCACCGCTATTAAGTACCCTAGGGGGCCGGAGCAGAACGCATTCGGTATCTATATCCGGTATAAATTGTAAAACATGGCGTGAGTAAACAATGTAAATAAATTTGTTTTTGAGTTTTTGATTGAGGAATATTTCTACAATCTGAACATTATATTGTAACGAATTGGTGCAAATTTACATAAAGGAGAGTTGTAGCGTCGGATAATCTCACCATTATAGAAGCGCTGGTACTTGAAGTGTAATTTTCGATTGGAGTTGCTTGGATACAGATTGGGTTGTAAACGTTTATGTAATTTGTATGGATCGCGGGAAAGTGGTCTTCTAGTTTGTAAAAAAGCGTGTAGTACTTTACTGGTTCATAGAGTATTTAAAGTAAGAACATCGATGCAGTTTGAGGTAAGAATTCTGTGACAACAGGGTTTTTTAAAACTTTTAATACTCATATACTCAACTGTACTTCAATATAATCAACAATTATAAATGATTAGCTACTGCTATGGCCTTTGTGGATCTATCAGTGAAGGGTAAACCAAGCCCTAGAAATCAACGACCGTCTAGTGGAAAACGGTCAGGCTACAGCAGCCAAAATGTGAACACAAAAGCAAATATATTTGGAGTGAGTGACAGAGGTGTTGGAAAAATGAAACAAGAGTTAGTGGTAGAAGAGAGAGCTAAAGCAAACAGTACTGGAAGCATGAAGACAAAATATAAGACTCCTTTAGCACCAAGAGGTTCAGCAGATATGGTCACATCTACTATTTCATCTGTGAGTTGGATAATGTCAGTACTTTATATGCTACTTCATATGTACATCACGGTGAGAGTGTTTGTCAAATTGGGATGTGAAAATTGCTGTTGTCACTTCTACAGTAGTATGACATGCCATACCACACTATGACTATACCATACATTCCTCCACCATACTGTAGCATGCTGAAATACCATGTCATATGATACGATGCTGTGCTATATAATACAATGACATACAATGCCATCACATATTACAAAAGTACCATGTCATACCATACCATGTCATGCCATACGACGCTCACACTATGCTAATACCATATCAATACCACAAGCCATAGCAATACTGTACCAAAGCATTACAATGCATATTAAAATTCTACTTAGGCCGGTGTAATTTCAAAATCTGAATTGGATGCTACAAGAAAGAGCCTTGGTTTAGCAAGAAGCCAATCTGGACAACAAACGGTAAAAAATCTACTACTAATAAAAAATAATACTAATTAAATTATCGTAATCAGGTCAATCCAGGTTTTGTAATGTCATAATTTAACCACAGCCACAACAACAACAACAATACAGAAATCTTTTAACACCAAACAAATAATGATTATCAAATTATCTTCTAAGTACCAAGTTGATGGGGTATGGTATGTTGATAACCCAAGACGACCAAGATCTCGGAAAGCTCCTGAAGGGTAAGCTACTTGAAGGAAATTCTACTATAACCAAGACATTAATGTGGGTTATAAGCCTATTGTACAACTACACATTATTAAAATACTTTCGATATGATGATTGTTGATTTTGTAGTGTACCAAAGCTACAGTTAGGGGCACTAGCCGATACTGATGATGAGGTAAAACTAATTATCCCGTACTTGGTTTCAAAATATGCAGAAAAAATAGCATTGAATGAGGGAATGTATTACTACAATCCTTTATTATTTTTATAGCTGAAAAACCCACGTAGTGGCCATTTACAAAATTTTGGAACACCGGATTCCCAGACAAGTGTCAGGTGCACATAACATTTTTGTAAATATAATGAGTATGTGTGATATGTAGTGAGTAAAGTTGTTAGTTAGGTAAGACATTGATTACAAATGATGAGCATAATAGTGTGGCTTCTTGCAAGAGACATAAGCCACATAAATTTCAAAGTTATAGCCAGTTGAAGATATGGTACTATTACTTAAATATACTAAAGATATCATTGACTGTTTTATTTAGTTGGGGGACACCTGTTGACAACTGTTACTACCACAATAATACTGAAGAAAAGAATTATCAAGTAAAATATAATTATTATTTGAATTTTGAAAAATTATTAGCAGCAGGAGGCCTTCTAGAAAATATTAATTTATTTATGTCATACCTAAATACTATATTATACATAATTAGCTACATAATAGACCTTTTTAACAATGACGTCATGTGAGGAAAACGTGATGTTACACGCAATGTGATTGGTTCATTAAAAACGCAAGCCAATCAAATTGCATGTAACATCACGTTTTCCTCACTTGACGTCATTTTTAAAAAGGTCTATTGCCAGCTAAATCAATCAAACCCATTTACTAAATTAATTATACAGCAGGAGTAATAATATACCTCATTTTACAGGTTTGCAGTGAAGAACCAGAACAGAGATTGCTTTCAGACCAAAGGAGAAATAAACCAACTGGTATTCCCAGCTTGGACCTTCAACTGTCCCACAGTGGAAATGAACAATTTATGCAGGCAAGTTACATTTGTATTATTATACATTTGATTAGGAAACCCAGAGCTGAAGTAAATTAGTACATGCAGATGTATAGCATGGTAATCATTTCATGAGGGTATAATGGCCAGATGCCACAACTGGGGATGTATTCAGATTTTACCCTAGCAATGGTTGGATTTTTAGGAATTGAGGAATTACAATTATTGCTTTGCAGGCTTTACGTGAAAGAAATAAACTCAAGAAGCAGCAGTCTTGGGAGGTACAGTAATATACAACAACTATTTTGTGATATTATGTAACATATAATCTATCAAATAATATGTCAATGATGTACAATAATATTGTGCTCAAAATTATGCTCACAAGGTTTCTCATTTGATTGTCACTGAATTCCATGAGGTCAATAAATTGTGTTTAAAATTGCAGGAAACCACACACCAAGATCAGGATGGTCAATCAGAGAAGGAAGCAGAAAGAATGATGAAATTTGCCAATGAGAAGGTACATTATATTTTAAGGTGTACCATAATGGCCATCATACTGATACAGTTGGTCAATTGGATGCACTTGTTTACATCATTGTGCTGCAAATGACATTCCTGATAGATGGCAATTACAGGCTACAGAACTAACAGCATTTAATCATATTATTTTTAGGCTAAACTCAGAGAGACACGAAAAAATGAAATTGTTGATGAAGCATTGTTTGGTGACGAACTTACGAAGTATGTACTTGATCAGTATGGATAGATTTGATCAGTATTATAATGAATGAAACAACATTTCCTATAATCTCATTAGCAATACAGTTTATTAATTGTACAAAATAAACATCTTACCAAACTGTCTTTCAACCAGGGAAGTAACACCAAGTTGTGAGAATAGCACTTCAACATCCTTTTACTCACCCAGTGTTGGCCCAAGAGAGAAACGACACCAGGCATTATTCAACAGGTGCAGTATTGCATGTTTATAGGGTTTTCTGGACCTAAAAATATGTGGCCACAATGTTAACTATTAATGGAAATGTAGCTGTTCTTTGTTATAACATTACGAATTAATAATAAAACTTTTTGTAAATTTTGTTTTAAATAAAATCCAGAAATCCAACTGCCACAACAAGTAATACAGAAAATGTCTTATCCCATCGCCTACGTTTCTCTGCTCGAATTTTGAGCAAGGATGGGCATGATGCTCACAGAGAATTGAATGGGTTCTTCTTCCCTGATGATGAAACATTGACAGTTTATGAGTTTCGGCAGTTTGGTAGCAGGTAATAATGTTTGTGTGAAATATGTAAATTACATTTACCATATTCCACAGATTAATGTCATGTTATGTAATGGTTAATGCAGTGTCATCTAGTAAGCCCTGCATGTATAGGCAAAACTGGTAATTGATGCTGAATCAATCTTAGGTCATCTGCCCTGCCATTCATTCAACGTGGTACCTATCACCATATGCATGGTGCTTGTAACAACCAACCAGCTTACTCCTTGCAAGACATTTATGTGGTAAGCTATATGTCTTAATACTGACAGTACTCTACTCAATTTATAGTTTTAATGTGTAAATGGAGATTGTCAGCTGAGTCAGGGTTGCCTGGCTGGGTGACATCTTAAAAAAGACTACCAAAGTCCAAATATATAAATATTTTTTCATTTTAGGGTAATGATTTGATATTTGAAACTGAAGAACAGTTGTCATTGCCAGACAACTTGAAGCAAAAAAAATTGGTTACACTTCGCATCACATATGTTGACAAAGAAACAAAGCAAAAGATTGCGTATGTGGCTGATTTTTCACAATTATTATAATTACAGAGTACCAATGTAATGTTATTTAATTATGTTACAGTACATTACTTAAGTTTACTTTGCTTTGGTTTTTAAAATAGTTTTAAAGATCACAACTCTCCAGTTGGTATGGTATCTTCATCCCATGAGTTACTAAAGAAACCCATTACTGCAGAAGAGAAGAAAGGCAGGGAACTTATTAAAAAAATAAATGGTGAGAATTGCTGCTTATGCAAGGCTGTGTCATTATACATCATGATCATTCTCTAGTAAATGTCCAGACTAATCTGTTTGCAGAATGTGGCACTTACAGTCTCCCTGCCATAGTGTATTTAATTACTCATTGTGTGTATGCTGATCAACATGTTATATAGCTGATGTTAAGTCTCAGTTGAAGAAAAGAGGTGTGAAATCCATGACAGCTCTTGGCCGACATTTTCAAAGTTTAGACACAACTGGAAATGGCATGTTGGAAAAAGATGAACTAAAGGAAGCATTGGCAAAATGTCACATTCAAATACCTTCAGAGGTAGGTAAAACAAAAGACAAGTCACAAGAGCTTTGGACTATGACATCTAGCCATTTATATATACCACTATACCAGCAAAAAATGCTCAACATTTTATATAAAAAACAATCTAGTACAGTACCTGTTTACTGTTTTGGTAAACTTTTATATCAAATGTATGTTCATGCAACTGGGCAGTAACTTACGTAAGTATTTTGTTAATTTACTTTTTCAGAGATTTGATGAAGTGTGGACTATTGTAGACTCAAACAATGATGGAAGTCTGGACTATGGTGAATTTACAAGAAATTTTATTGGAGAAATGAGTGAAAATAGGAAAGCTTTGGTTTTAAAGGTATCTATACTGTATGTCATATACATGTACAAATTTCAATTTGTCAATAGAAAATTAGTGTTAAACTGCATCACAACTAAAAGCAATCATTATAATCATACTATAGGCAGAAGCTAAACAGGTGTTTGATGTACACCTTACATTAGTAACACAACTGGTCAATATTATAATTCATTTTGCTTGTGTAGATTTTTAGAAAAATGGATCCAACTAAACGTGGTGTGGTGACATTCATGAACATGGCCAAATTTTTCTCAGCAAGACAACATCCTGATGTAATTGTTGGTAAGATTGGGTCAATATTCAATTGACAGAGAACAAGTCAACCTACTGTTTGTTTGTAACAGCAGTTTAGTGAATGCTACATGGTGTCAATGATTTAAACAATATATCAGTGAACACCTATATTCTTACCACAGGAAAAGCAAGCGAGGGTGAAGTCCAAGATGAAATGCTCAGCACTTTTGATCATTGCAAGAGAAAAGGAGAAATCACATATTCTGTAAGGACTATGGACTAGTTTTTTCCATCAGTCTGTCTGTGACTATGCAAATTAAATGCATATATTAATCTACAATACCATGGGCCTAAGAAGTTTCTCTTGTATTTTCTAGGAATTTGAAGATTATTTTGAAGGTCTTAGCTTAGCTGTAGATGATGATGACAAGTTTGTAATGATACTGAGAAACTGCTGGGGAGTATAACAAGACATTTGTACTATATATGTGTCCAAGTGAAAAATTGAATAATGTAAATAAAAATATAATGTAAATGTTGAATATTATACGTTTTTAAAATAGTATTATGTACACAAATAAATTAGTGCAATTGTGTAATAAATGCATTTTTGTTCTTTATAATGTATAGCTCTATCAATTCTAGATTTTTCAAAAGAATATTAAATATTGTTCATGGTTAGATACCACATAAGACAAAATTTCCAGTGCAGAACAAAGACATTTTTATTTTATCAGAGTGCAAACAAACCAATTTCCTTGAACAAGCAGAAATGAGAACCAGAAAAAGGAAACACAAACATGTCCTAAGTGAAGTTTGCTTAATATTTCTATCACAAATAAATGCTTCGCTATTCTAGCATATACTTTATACATGCATAAAGTTCAAAATTATAAATGAAGTTTGATAATCTATTTGCAAAATTCATAGAACAAACAGCTGCAATGTTTATCTAACTCTGCATACTCCATCTTGATTAAGTATAATAATGTAGTTCTCCAGATCCCATAGCTTTGGGATAGAAATCATAATAACTACTGTATATAATTTAATTGCAATTCCAGCAAGCTGGAATAACCAATAGCAAACTGCAAACTGCAAAATGCTTTATAGAGTTGCCTGAGAGTATTTGGGCACATGTGTGACTCAGGTTATTACTTTGACTAAAAAAACGTCTTGGTGCAGTAATGGAATTTAGAGGAAAGGTACTACCCTGTTGGTACATATTAGTAACCCAAATATGTTTATTAAAATTGCTCCTGGTGTACCCTTGTTTTGCAGAAACTAAAGTCATAATTGATTAAATATGATAAAATATGGGAAAGTGCAGCTGCTATTAAATTATGTGTATGTTGATAACAGCATTTTCGTTAAATATTTACAAGGCTAAGCATCGTTGTCAAAAGATAATTATTATATTGATTACCGTAATGTGTAGTTTACCTAAAGATGGGAGTCCGTTAAATCGATAATTTTGCATTAGAAAAATGAGAAATTAGAAATGACAAACAAAAATATGGGTTTAAAATCTTATTTTAATTGCTAAAAAGTCAAATACTTGTTGTACAACCCTAAAATACTTTATTAAACTATGAATTTGGAAAACAAACCATGGTAAATAGTTCTTAGCTGCTAAATTATTGCTTAATAGAGATCCCAGCATGAACTTATCGAAGTAACTTTATGATGATTCTGTAACAGTGACGACTTATTATAAAACAATGAAGTAATTTTCATACAGAACAATCAATTCTCAATCTCTTTGTCTGAGTTTGGCTGTTGCACAAGTGGTCTGGCGTATGTTGGTTGATTTTTCGCCCTTTTGCTAGCATTTCTTATCAAGACTGATTTGCCATGATGTTCAATCACAAGACGGGGTAAATCTTCAGGAGATTTTCTTTCAAAGCAAAACTTTACTGTGGAACCACTGAGTTTGGACAGATCCTTCACTATAACAGTATCCCAATATTTCAAACATTTCAAACGGTTTATGGTAATCTCCGTGTCAGGCAAACCCAGCTCTGGAGAAATTCGCTCAGTCCATTCATTGATTTTCTCCTCTCCAGCTTTACAATCAGTAAGCGATGGATCTAACTCCAGACATTCACCAACAATGTTCTCAAAGTTCACTTCTTCTTCGCTAGTACTTGTGTACCTAGCATAACGTGGCTCCTGTATCTCCTTAGTCAAACAACACATGGAACAGGAGATCAAGTCACATTTACATACTGAACATAACGTACAACAACTGAAACTTTGACCCATATTACAAAAGAGCGCTCATAGCGTATTATTGGACGATATTTTGTTTCAAATCTGTTCACTTCTATGATGATGATCAAACAATAATCGTTCTTCCCTCTCGCAAGTCCATATTCCTTGCACAAGCAGTATATCACGATATTCAACGGTTGTTTCCCAAATCAAATGGGAAATAAGCCCTATGTCCCATCATCTTCTCATATTACAACATTCAAGCATAGATTCAAGCTACGATATTGGACTTAGAAATTGACAATTGTCGGAAGTCGACATGTGCACGTATCACGTGACAATAATAATATATATCGCGCGTAACTACTAGCAATATACAACAATGGTCGGAGTCATCCAATTTAATATTTTTGATTTCATGTGCATTGTGCATGTGGCATTAGTGCAACGAAAGATTTCATATTCAAAGCCATTCGAAATAATGGAATATGAAATTTATATACTGTAGAAATGCGTTATCTCTGTTTAAGAACTATCAACGTTTCTTGGTAAAATATTAAACATAGGTATACTCCTTGCAATTAAAAAAGGAAAGTAAATTTTTGGACGCTAATAAATATATCTTTTATATTTGATTTATAGTCCTGTACTTATATTTGTTGCATAAAATCAACTGTTTCAGCAATTATTCTAGATATTACGAAGCAATAGGATAAATCTAATTTTTCGACGCGGTTCTTTTTTTACTTTTTATCCTTGACATATGACGAATATTTAAGTTAAAATTATTAAATCAAGCCAGACGTTGGCAAGAGGCTTGTGGAGGAGGCTATTATAGCAACCCAAAGTTTCCCGTCATCTTTTCGACAGTTCATCACACTACCTACGCACTAATACTGCAACCTTTTCGTCACATTGCTAATGATGAAAGGTTTTTCTTACTGGAAATGTTTAGTACAAATGTCCACTATTTTAGCTGAAGTTTGCTGAAATAAGCGAATTTGCTCGCAACGTCAGTAGCGTAACACGAACCCTAGTATAACAGTACGTTTTCACACTGCCTACGCGTATCACCCTTTTAGACGTTTGCTGACAACAGGTCAGGACACAAGACATCTATGCCAATCATCAAAAATGACATAATAATTTCACGTTTTTTTTGGTGGCCAAGTTCAAACAGAAAATGAGATGTGATCAACAGGAGGTCACCCCATACCGTGGAACTAAACTTCGTTTACGCAAAACATCGTGTGCTTACAACCCGCTTAAACTGAATAATTCTTAGAAAACAAAACATAAAAACAGCTAGAGTTTGTCAAATTGTCTTTAGTCATACGCCATTCATTGCATAAAACTTTCAAAAAGCAAATACTAAAAACAGTTTCAGGTTATGAACAACACAGAGCACGTGGTAACCCGCTGTGTGATAAGTACAATATTGTGTCACAACGAAGTTCGCGACAGTTGGCCCAATCATATTATTATATAACATGGAGCGTACACCAGTTAGGAGTGATCGTAAACCGTCAGAAACGACATTTCGCGTAACCAAAGTAATTGTATACCGTAGTTTTACATTTTAGTATCACTAGATGTTTATTATAGCTCTGTTTTCTGCCACAACAGTCATGTGATAACTCCTGTGTACAATTAACGCCGAGATAAATATTAAAATCGTCATTCCTATGTTGTGCAAAACAAGTCTACTGGAGATATTTCTGATTTAGTGTACATGAAGTGCATTAAAAAGTACATAGTGTAATTTAGTTTAAAATTTAAAACACCGCAATGACTCTTCAAAACTGAACATCAATCATTAGCAATGTGACCAAATCACTGTTCAAAAGGTGTTGTCCAATTCCATGCTTTTTACTTTGAGCTCTTTATCGACCTTGGTACTTTACACCATGGATTAACTTAATCTTACTAATCCTTTTGAAATTTCAGTCCTCGTTCAGGATTTTATAACACTGTGCAACACCAGGTGGTAAACATACACAAACCCTAAAGCCAAAAGTGGGCAGTTGACAAAAATACTATCGTAATTGTCGTTTCCTACTTTAGCCGAAACGTACCGTAATTCGTTATTTCATGAGCACCAGAGCAAGACTCAATGGCTATCACACAAAAAAATCACTACGGTATGGTACAGCTGAAGTGGAAAACGGGCTTATGCCTGCTAACTGGACACGAATCAGCTGTGCTGCGAGTTAAATGCAGCCGGAGGCCGAACAGTTTCGACACAGCTGCCAGTTTAAGATTTTAAAATTGTGTATACAATTGTGTTCAATGATATACTACTTTAACATAATTTACTATTGGTTACAAAAAAGAAGTGTCCAATATTTGATTTTCCTAATATTCCAAATACCCTGTTTAACAGATGGTATTGCTTGTCAGAAAAAGCAACGTTTAATTAACGATTACAAAAATGATAAAAAAAGAGTTTAGCTGATTTGACGAGCAATGTGATTTTTAACGACAACAATAGTCCTATCAAACTCTGCTGACCAAAATGATATTTTGCAATAGACTGTCACAAGATTATCAAAAAGAGGGCCCAAAATGCAGTAGTCCCAACAATTTAGCAAAGATCTTGCCAGCTTAATATTCAATAATGAAAAATTATTAGATGCTCTGGTCATCTCAGTTAGATTGCCACCCCTGAAATCATCTCAAATTACCTAGATACTATTACATGAAACATAAGCTGTACATTAATTGTTTCTCAACTGTTTTTTCTCAGTTGTGTTAAATTTCGACGTTATAGTGTTACTGCGTATAATGTGTACAATATTTGCATGACAGGGTACACTACTGGGTGCCATAGATCGTGTTACCTTGCAACAATGCTCTAGTGCATATCACAGATCAATAAAACAATTATTAGGACATATTACGTGTGTATATCATATGAAGTTGATAGGAAATTGAAGAGACTGTTTCTATGAAGACTAATTCGCTTACACTAACGGTAATCTACTTTAGGCCAACATGCACGGCCCTACTGTTCTTTATGGAGAACTGCCTAATAAAGCAACATGATTGTATTGTGCAGGACAGTGATAGAACTGTGATAACGCAAGGACGCGCTGATCAGGCAGTTAAGACCCGACCTGGCCAACCAAAGTGCCATTCAATGGATTAAACATATGTAGATAGTAAGACTACATTCTATAGGCGATAGAAAAGTGTCGGTAGTTAGTGTTCTAATTGCATCTAATTGATCGGAATGTAAAGTGAAAAGAAGCTTTACTTGATGGTTTAATTTGCCCGAGAATCGTTCGTTGCACGCCTAGCCGAGCCCTGCACTGCTGGACCCACGACTAAACATATATGTGAACAGATCTGAACAGCGGGATTTTAATTTTGGTTCTCAGTCGGTGAGTAGCTGTGCGCTGTATTGGAGGAATTACCATTAAAATACGCGCTAGTGTATACTAAGTCAATGAACGGTTATTTCCATTGTGGTGTATTGTTTGCGGTATTGTTTCACGACACTATCATAACAAAACTGCAACACGGACGGGATAAAGGGGTTAGCTGGCAGGCAAACGGGGGAACTTCATGCTCCGAGCTGTGTTGGCTACATGAAGCGACGGCTTCGTTTTGTAACGACGATAAGATATCTGTGGCGCCTCGCTGAACAACACTGGGTTAACACAAGCTTGATGAGCTACAGCAAACATTTGGATTGAACTTAGGAAACTGTTTTCTTAATATAGCTTGCAGGAAATTCCTTTTGATCCAAGGCAACTGGAGAACAGATCTGGTGCGCACAAATGATAACCATGTAGCTTGTGTTACTGTGTATGTGACCGAATAAGAGTGTAGTTCAGAGCAAAATGAGCTGACAGTGTCTGGTGCACGTTACTGGTGCAATACTGTGGTGCTTAGAGCAGTGTTGAAGTCGTGGATGCGATAATTGTGTATTTTTTTGAATGAGTTGAAGTGTCATTGTAATTGATAAATTAACAACAAATATTCAATCAGAAGCTACTCAAGAGTGAGGCCAATCGTCTGCATTCTCTGCAATGCAATACTGGAACGATCAGAAACGACGTTCATTACCCTCGATTCCCGTGAGCGCTGTAATTCAGAAAGCAGATATGAAAACAAACGCTGAGAGTGCAACTGAACGGGGGAGTCTTTCAGGCCTCCCAAATGGTCCATCCAGCCGCGCAAGATACAACCACAAGGATCGACTTGTGGTGAACATATGTGGAGCGAAGTACGAGGTTCTTGAAAGCACCATCCAGCGGTATCCCAGTACTTTACTAGCAAATCCCGAGAAGCGTGCACAATTCTGGGATGAGGAGAAAAAGGAGTTCTTCTTTGATCGAAACAGAGCTTGCTTCGAAGCGGTCTTAACTTATTATCAAAGCAGCGGGTTTCTCTTGCGACCACCGTATGTTCCCGACCTCTTGTTTATTCGTGAGCTAGAGTTTTACGAGCTTGGTGAAGATGTACTTACAACAGTCAAAGGAGAGAATATTATAGCAGAGCCTGAACGCGATATGCCGAAAAATAAGCGTCAAGAACACATATGGAGTCTATTCGAGTATCCAGATACGTCGGACACGGCGCGTGGGATTGCGCTTTTCAGTTGCGCCATTGTGCTGCTCTCAATCGTTCTGTTTTGCATCGAAACTCTACCGCAGTTTCAAAAAAAGGATAGTTCTGGAAAAACTAAACACCATGAGATCTTTTTCACTATTGAATCCGTCTGCATTGCGTGGTTCACGTTTGAATACATCGTGCGATTCTTGTCCTCGCCAAATAAATGCAAATTTTTGATTGAGGTGCTCAATATTATAGATCTGGTTGCTATTTTGCCCTTCTTTATTTCGTTTGGATTGAGTGGAAGCAACTCAAACGTTTCCTCCATGGCAGTCCTAAGAGCCGTTCGTCTCGTCCGAGTATTTCGTATTTTTAAACTCTCCCGCTACTCAACTGGTTTACAGATATTGGGTATGACACTACGCGCTAGTATGGGAGAACTTGGTCTGCTTGTGTTTTTTCTAACTGTTGGTAAGAAAATATATACTGTTTATTTCCACGATCTACCCTTCTATCACATTTAACCTTTTTAATAGCTTTTCATGACAATTCCTGGTATTATTTTCATATAAATAAGCATCAAGTTTCCTACCGCTTAATGTGCTTCTGTTTATTTTTAATTATTATTTTTTAGTTATATGTTTAACTCTGCTCTACCGTGACATTTCACTCTTTAATCAATCTATTATTATTTGTTGCTGCTCACCCATACTTTTAGCTATAGTGTTTTCATTTCTTAGTATATTCTGTTTTGTGGTCGCTCCCATCAAAGATAACAATTTTAAAAGTTGATTACGTCTAATTCAATCTCCAAATGTGTCTCATTCTTCGTTTAATTATATAGTCTTATTTGCTTTCGATTTTCGCTAAAATGTACCTAAAAGGTTTTTCTGCAGTCTACTAACCATTTATTTAATAGTTTATACCAGCCTTCACAGTCATCTCTGCATATTTTCCAATGGTGGCGAATAATTGGTAAATTGCTAGCTGTTTAGTTTCATTGTATTTTTCCTGTCTGCAAGAACGCATCTCACATCCAACAATTATTGACCACGAACGTATAGCATAGAACCGATATTCTGGAAAAACTTACTTCAGTCCACGTACTCGCGTTTTCCACGTGTTTTTGTTGACGTTTCTTTGAAATAACTACTTTTTCCTACGTTAGTAAATACAAAAAGCATTTAGACAACTCGTCTTCAAACTGTCCAAGATATCCTTGTTCACTCTACTATATCACCGCACTCATACTCTCTCATCATGCCCTACGGCACGGCCGATTTGTCAATAAACGTTTCTAATTTTTTACCATATTATATTAACCTTCATTTGGGTGCCGGTATTTAAGTATTAACTCAGCTATTGAATGTGCTGCAGTAAATCTGGCACTGTATAATCCAAATTGGAGCTCGCACAGTTCAGATAATAAGCTTTAGATATAAACAACCAAACTCGCACCCTCAGGCACCTGACTAAAGAATTAAGCGAGGCTATATGTTATAGTCTAATAGACATGATCCTTATCCCCAAAGTTTGTACATCAATGAGTACTTGATGAGCTTGTACTATATTTAACGCCACTTTCAATATTGAGTAATAGAGATGTATAATAATATGATTGGTTACATTTGAAGAGAAGCTACTACTTCTACAAATGAAAAAAATCATAAATCGTTTTAATAACCCTCGACATTTACAGTTTCGGAGATCTCCCTTGGTTGTCGAGATATCTAACCTCAAAGTTCCTGAAGTGGCATCCAACTTTTTAATATTCACCGGCTCGCGCAAGTTTTACTTTTTTGCCACCTTATACTGTTGGTTTTTATGTAAAAACAGTGAAACACAGTAACCTACACTTCATTTCTTTTATACACGAAGAAGATTAATGTTTACCCCACTCCAGACGTCATCAAGTATTTAATGAATTTAAAAATACTTCAGAATGGTGCATGTCGGAAGAATTTCCCGAAAATTTCCGGAAAGGAGAAAGACATACATTCGCTAAAACTGTAATTGAGGTTATTAAACTGTTTAATAACGAGTTTGTCGCTAAAGGGAGGAAAAACTTTTTTGTTGCCATAATATTTTAAGATAACCAAGTAGCTACAACTAGAACTTCCATTCTGAAGTAATTTTTAACGGGATTTTGATACACCAAGGAGCCCTGTGTGAGACACAACATTCATCATAACAAAGTTTTTAGAATAGTATATATTTTCTCCAAGAATGCCTGGTATAGCACACAACATTATAGTTAATACAGGGCTGCGGCGAGCTGGAGGAGGGGGTTGGTTGGATGATGGGTGGTGCTACCCCCCCCCCCTCCAGTAATTTTCGTACGTCGGTTTAGTCGGCAAATCTGTCATTACTATTGTTCTCGCAATCGGCAAATTGCCGGAATTGATTGACGCAGAGGACGATCAACATCTAACAAACAAGTTAATAACGACTTTTCAGTCTGACACCTTGATAAAATAAAATACAATTTAATTTTGTTTATGTACTCCCACAACCCTTATGCAGCTTTATGTTGCGTGAATGATTGACAATAACGTAATACATGTACTGACTCACCATTATTAGACAGAATATTTACTGCAGATAAAGTTAAAATATTAGCCGGAAAACTCGGCAAATTGAACAGGGAATAGCTTACCAATACGTCCTGGTATCTTCCGCGGACAAAAAAAAGATTTGAAATTTGATTTAATCTCAGATGTAAATTTGTTAAACGACACTCCCAAAATCGGTGGTCTGAAATGGTCTTCAACATGCAGTCCTAACATGCTATCAAAATGTCGTTACAAACAGACATCGCCCTTTCATATATGTTTTGATAAAGTCGACAACATTGCACACACTTGGCCGTTATTTCACTACCATTATTTCATTTAGGAGTTTGTATTTACAGACTACTAAGCTGCTGAGCTTCATCTAGCTCCGGTGCATAAGAGAGCTTTATTTATTAATGCAACTACAATGCGTTGTTCAATAGTTTGCCGCGCGGTAAATCCAATTTACCTCCTTTATTTTTTACATCGAAAGCCAAACTAATGCTCAGTATTCTCTGATACAGGAAATTATTGACTTGCCAGCAGTTCTACACCAATCTGTCTCCTGCGGTCCTCATTTCACAATTATACAAACCGAAGGAGAATCATGACCTTATATCTGCATGTCTACTAAATCCTAAAGTCTAATTCTTCAACTGCCATCAAACCTCTGATATAACACTTGTCTTTATTACAGGTGTAGTGCTTTTCTCAAGTGCTGTCTACTACGCCGAGTTTGATGACGAAGATGGCTTGTTTCAAAGTATACCTCACTCATTCTGGTGGGCCATTGTTACTATGACAACAGTGGGCTACGGCGACATGTATCCAAAAACATTTGGTAAGTCAACCACGACTGGTGCATGTGTCTGTGGGTGATACCGTTGGCCAGCTGAATCAAATACATTTTTTTACTTGTTATATTTTACAAAATTGTCTGCAGGCAAAGGGTTTCAAACAGCCATAAGAATTTGGGCCTTCCACTTAGTAAATGAAATCAAAAATCACAAAAACCTGCGACATACACCTGACGAGACACTGTCAGACACTGCACACCTCAGACATGTAGACAATCGGATTACCAACTCAAGGTTGAAGAAAAGTTTAATTTCGTGAATTTCTGTCTTAATTCTTTACCAAATTTAACGTGTATGTCAAACACAATCTTTCCTATGGCAATCTTTCTCTGTTTTGGGTTTTAACCAATGTTGTGTTACACTACATACTAGCCAAAATACTCCAATTCTGTTTTTAGGTGGGAAAATAGTTGGATGTCTTTGTGCATGCACTGGCATCTTGGCCATCGCGCTTCCGGTTCCAGTAATCGTGTCGAACTTCGAACATTTCTATAGCAAGACGCAACGACGAGAGAACGGACAGGGTGATGCCGAGCAGGAGAAGGAGAAACTTGCAAAAAGCAATCGTTTAAAGAAGTTCTTGGGTATGTTAAAACGACGACGATCTACGACGAAATCCAACGAGGAGCTATATTTTGACCTCGGGCAACACGCGGGTAATTCCACCCAGGTTAATACTGACAACAATGGGAACGGTGTTGAGTGTGCAGCAGGTGAGGCGGATGCATTTCGTGTGTCTAATGTGTAATTTGACAAGAAGTTTACTGGGAAACGATGTTTGAATATAGCAGGAAAAACTAAGATAACGTTCTTGGTTATACCGGAAAAACAATACCAGGGAAACAATACCGTATATTTGAATGATATTCGGAAACGTATTTGACTATACCGGTAAAAGGATCCCCCAAAAATAATATGGAAAATGAAAGCAAAGCAAAGCAAAGGAGCTGACTACACACAGTTTATTAATTCCAAGCACGTGTGAAGAATGACTAAGCGATTGAGTAAAGGTGCCAGAGGAAAACAATTCCTGTATCAAACCTCGGTAAGATTTGGGTAAACAATGAATAACCAGATTTTGGTGGAGGAGAACGATATCAATGAAAGATGGATGGCAATCATTACTGAGACACTGGCTGCACGAATCTCGGGGACTGCACCGAGCGTCGGAGGAGCATACAGAGAATGACTGGATGATTTAGGCAGAATAAACAGTGCCATATTTCTCGATAGTTGGTGCGTGTTTACCTTGCGTGCGTGTGTATTTACCTTGCGTGCGTGTGTATTTACCTTGCGTGCGTGTGTATTTACCTTGCGTGGGTACGTACGGGTTTATCTTGTGCGCGTGCGTGCGTATTTACCTTGCGTGCGTACGTGTTTACCTTGTGCGCGCGTTTACTGTGCGTGTGCAAGAAAACTGAATGTATATAGGAAACTGACGTTTCAATTTTATTAACTATTATTATATGTGTATATGCTATAGTTGTAATCAATGATGATGTTGAACGAGTTAAGAAGTAGCAGGCAAACAAGTTCTTTGTTTATTTTTAGCTGTTTAAACATTTTTAATGGAGCAACAGTGACTATAATTTATTATTAGAAAGCTGACCACTACTGTTATTTTATACTCAGAAAATAGTTTTCTTAATCTTGGTCTGACTATGTCAACGATGCAACTCGTCAACGGGGGAAAACTAAATGGCTCTTAACCACATTCAGTGACCGACATTATTGCTCTTCAAATTAGGTGTTTTTTATTGCTACATAACTTCTTTACACTGGGGGGAACAAGGTTCAGTAACATCAAATCACAGTATTTAGAACTATACGGTCTACGTTTCTTATCATGCAGCCGTCTTTTAGTCTCACGGTATTTTTTATCTTTAGTTTAGTAGCTAAGCAACAAAGATGCATATTGAAACTATTTCTTGAATTAAACATCCAGGTAATGTGAGGGAACCGTTATTATAGGAATACAAAGCAATACACTGGAAGAAGTGAAAATAATGTATTGTCGGCGTAATTTAAGAGTCATATAGACATAACGACTTGCTCGACATCAGTGAGCGACAGCTATAGCAAAGACCAAGTACGACCGATCAGAGACGGAAAGTGGGAACCCACAGAGGAGAAGCAGGTGTGTAAGTTGAAATGTTTCTTTGAAACACTATGTGAGAAAATACTGTAATTTTAAGAAAATACTATAATCATCTAATAGAAGTCGTCCACGGAGAAAACAATACAATACTTAAAAAACAATATGTGTTAGATGGAGGACTGTAGAGATTAGAGAACCTAACGGCACAGATAGAAAAGTAGGACTCTGTTAGCGGATATAAAATATTATTAATGCAAGCGGTCTGATAGAACGCAAGTGACATATTTATACCCCGCAGGGTAGTTTTTATTTTGAAGAATTCCACGTCATGTAGTCGAAACAGAAACCAATTCTTTAAATTAAAACTATAGTTTTGGGATTGTGTCACTTGCATTTTTCTCTGAGCTGAATTATATAGTGTTTCTAACAGCGGTTTAGGGTTCCCATTTATAAAAGATGGCTTGGTGATGAAAAAATATTTTTTCGAAGAATAATATGAAACATACTGCGTCGAAAATATCCGTCAGTAAAATTATGAGTTAAGATAAACAAGAGAAGAGAAAATATTGGCAAAGCAATGAGTTTATTACAAACTTATTCCGGTCGTGCACAGTCTAGTGTTGTTATTTGCTTCAATCGTAAGGTGTAAAACGACACTATATTATTATGTACTTGACTGTTTTATATTCGGCTGAATAGTATTTTCACCGATGTTAAACTGCAGCAATTCATGGAGGTAAATACCAGCATGAAAAAGATTATTATACAAGTCTCGAACACCTGTCTTTGCTAAAAGCTTTTATAATAAATTATCTAGAAGAAATATTAGCACTGATCTGGATAAAGATATCCTTTTTCTTTTAACGTGGCGGTCTTTTGGTCGTTTTAAAAACGTTTTTTCCAGGGTGAGGTTATAGAGACAAAACCGCGGTGCGGTAGTTATTATGAAGGTGCTGTTTATGTACCACAAGGCTACAGGTATGCCCGCCAGCATCTCTGCTGCATGCCAATACTTTTCACTAACCATATAGCTCAGGGGCGGATCATGTCAGTTTCTGATAAGGGGGGTATTAAAGTTACTTTATGGCTTTTAGAGTTCCACCATCATTTTACTCCCCAGATTCCCGTAAGAAACTTGATACAGTGTCACTGTCTTTCTTTTTATTGTGTTAGCACTGACGTTTTTCCGCTAAAGGTATTTCAGAAAATCAAAAACGTTCTGATCTTTCGGTATAATTATTCCTATAGCTAAATTAATAAGGGCTGCGTCCTCTATTATAATAATACGTAAATAAATAGAGCATGTAAATTTACAGTATCCCTATTCAACTTACAGTACTTTTGCTGTAAAATAACGAACAGAGAATCTACTGTAAAATGCTTTATTTCTTTGTGACTCAATCATTATAATGAAAAATACAACAAGTAAATTTACAGTAAAAAGTGGCAGCTATACGGCGCATGAAATTACAGACGTTTCTTAAAAGCAGTATAATGCAGAACAGTGTGTTTTCTGGCCAGCACATGCCGAGTTGATTATCAGTTCCTGACCGGCGAAAATTGCGCAATGCGCTATGCAAAAAGTTGCTCCCTCGTCTTTTAAATAATATTCCGTGACTTGTATGTAATTTTATCATAGCAAGTTATTTTTAACGGTGGAGAACCGAGTAGAATCCCCTGCTTAGTCCAACTCAATGGGATTTTCGAGCAAAGAAATGAATCAAGGTTTCAAACATGTATTTAGAGAAGGCAAAGAACATTCAAGAAACCAACTTATATTGTTGGTTTAACCTGATGTAACCTGATTGGCATTTGTTAATCGATCACTGTAATGAAAACAAAAACATCACTAAGAACACAGTTTTAGCGATAACAATCATCCCTTGCAAAGGCATGTCCCTCTTCTATACAAGTATACAAGCCTTCCCAGCTGTGCTGTGGTGCGCGTAGGCAGTGTGAACTTTAGAACAAAAAACAACATGTCAATTGTGTTCTCTGGGATACATTTTTTGTACTTCATCAAATTTTCCTATTTGTTTCTTATGTAGCTAACTGTAGTGTTTGGTATCAAAACAATCAATGTCTACCTCCTTTCAGCCCACGAGGTCTTTCTTTGACACAGAAAGCGAATTCAGTGAAAGTAAATAAGATTAAGCTGAGTAACACAACCTTTACATGGTACCGGTTAATAACATGGAATTATATTGGTGTAAAATTTGAAATATGGGATCAATTGGAGGCTAAGTTAATAACTGAAACAGGCAAACTTACACCGGCTTTCTTCATCGATTCACCTGATATCTACCTGAAACCGGTCTTTTTTCTTAAAAATTCCGGTAAAGTTGAGTCACGTATAAACAGGTAATAAATGTCTTCGTATACGAAACAGCCAATTAGCATTTCTCAGGACGCCATTTTTGGGGTAATTACGATTTTTCCAAAACGAGTGTAAACCATGCTATCATTGTGAAAAGCGATTTTCCAGAATAAACTAAAGTATTTAAAAAATAAATTACCTTAAAAATATAAAGAGTCTCCTTTATGTGGCCTTACGCTAACATGTTTTGAATAAAGTACCCCAAAAGTGGCGGCCATATTCGTCATGGTGAGAAAGGCAGTTGCCCTAATGTAACCCGAGGGTGTAGGTGTGTTATCAAACTCTGCAGTAAACACGGTTTACCGAATGGATTTACAACCAGTTCCGGAAGAATCCAAAAGAGTCCAAAATGTTAGTTAGATAAGACTGGTCTTTCCCAGAGTATTGTTGAGAGGAAATGACTTTGAAATAAAGTCGAAATATCATCCTAGAGGCAAAATCTTGTTTATTAGATGTCTTTTTACAAGTGAGTTATTTTTCTTCTGTGATTTTTACTAAATTGCATGTCTGTGGTAAAGAATTTTAACTGACAAAGACACAACCAAATAAAACATTATCCCTTTCACAGTATAAACCAACGAGTTTCACTAACTGCGGTGTGAAGTATATAAAAGTATACAAAACTATAAAAGGGAAAAATGTGGTAAATTTATTCTGCATGCAGGACCCACTTGGCGTGCATTTTTCTTAATTATTTTGCTTAATATGCAACTGCAATGTTTACCATGTATTTGATGTTTATCTATTTTCCCCGCGACGCTTTCCCTAAAAATCGCCTTCATTAGGATAATCACATTATTAAGCTGCATGAGTAAGACTATACGTTTCCACGGTACCAGACGGGTTTATATTGGTCTAAAATTCATGCAAAAACGTCCACCACTTAAGCTGGAAAAAAACAAAAACCGGCTTCTTTCACAATAGTAGTCGTCTGGCATCATAAACACCGGCCTTTTTTTCGTCCTGATAGGGCCGAAGAGGTTCCGGTCAGATAATAATATGGCAAAGTATCGCTCTTCATGTCAAGTGCATAAATATCGGAAGCTACATGCCCTTGTAATAACAGTTATCCCAGATATGGCCATTGTAAGCCCATAGTAATCCATGCGACAGTCTGCAATAAACACAGTATACTTAATGCATGAGATTCAACACCAACTCGAAGTTCGTCGCCAGTATCTAAAATACTTTAAGAATCCAGTGCTTTATCAGTCATGAAAGAATGTTATACGAGAAATTCTCTCCCCAAAAATATTATTCTCTTCCACAGATTGAAATACACGCATGCAGATTTTGATTTGACTAACCCATAATATCTATATCTGAACTATTACGATACACTTATTTTTGTGTGTATAAACTTGAGAAACTAGAGAGGTATTTCGTGAGACAGACATAAGATAGTCGCTGCAGAACTATGTAAGAGTGAGAACATAACATACAGGTGTATTTAAATGTGGTGAACGACATACGCAGTAATGTTACGATTTATATATGCAGTGATCTTAGAAACTCTTAACTGTTGTTACGCTAGCTTTTACTTTCCCATGACAAGTAAAATCATCTGGTGCCAAGTAGCTAGAAATTGATTGCAACATGGCATAGTGTTAAGGTTGATTTAACTTTTTTTTTCATGAGAAAGCTTTTCTCTATATAAATAATATAGCTGTCACGTAACTTGCAGTGTTATCAAACACCCTGAAGATGCAACAGCCGTATCTGCAGTCGTCTTATGTTACGAGGTCTTTCATTATAACGAGACTAAACACTCCGGGATGAAAACTGACCCAGGACCAGTGTTTACATGCATGATACTTGACGAAATGTGGAGGAAAACGGTGTAAATTGCCTGGTTTAATTCAACCTCCAATTTTTTGGATGAACCGGTCTCCATTGTCGCGGACCCAATGCGGAAGACGATTTCGTTTCACGTGACACCAACAACAGTTTTAAAGTGCTGCTTAATAAATATGAAATTTGCTCAATATTGCAATGTAATGGAATTTCCAAGAGTTTGTAAAAAGCAACAGAATACAGCAGAGTTGAACATAAGATAGTAATCTTCTGAGAGTACATTGCCGCATAGAGAGAAAAAAGGTTAAAGATGACTAAACATATATGACCTTTTTTTCGTAACTTATCATTTTTCTTGCCGCCGTGTATAAATAATTTCCTGTTTTGTTCGCGTGGTCAATGAAGATATAGCTTTATTATCAGGCTCCCTTTTTTTCTAAATTGGTCTTGATGCAACAGTTATCGAAAGCTCAAAGCTATAAATTTTTTTTCTATTTGTTACACAGTTTCACTTTATCCTAATATTTAACTGAAGTCTCAATCACCATGTTTATTTGTTCGTCACGTAAGACTAAACCTGTTATTTTGTTAAGGTGCTCTTGTAGCTGGAATATGAAATGCAACATGTATTTTATACAAAAAAACTCGTCTTCCGTGAAAAATGGGACCATGTTTGGGAACGAAATCGTCAGCACTTAACGTCATAATGACGATACTGGTTACAGCGTGGAAACGAGGTTGGATTTTTGTCCTAAGTCGATTTCAACCAATGAACGATAAATGCATCTCATGAATGACGTACAAGCATGGTCCCATTTTTCGCATCACGATCACAAATGCTTCAATATGGCACTTAATATCACTTCTTTCAAAAATAAGTCGCACACAATAAACATCACATAATGATCTTTATATTTGTGCATTAAACTATTTCGTTGCATAGGCACTTTAAGAACACTGTAAAATTGAACAATTTTGAGAGCGTTTAAAAACAGCGCCGTGTCGCCAACAATATTATAATTTTTTTAAAAAAACACAAGCGTATTTATACAACAATTTAAAGTGTCTATGCAGCCAAATGAAATCCTGCATATTTATTATGTGTAGCACATTTATGAACGACATGCAAAATATTTCGCAGAAAAAACTTCGGCTTCACGGTCTTTTGGCTGGTAAATTTGCCAGATTTGACGTCATTTAAGGCAATGCAAATGAGATTTCTTTTGTGTTGAGAGGCAAAAAAGCCGTAAATGACGTCAGTTCT
>JAOTOK010116948.1:0-13812 GCA_025770025.1 Virgularia gustaviana | reverse complement strand
GCAGTAATTGGCGCAAGCTGTTGCGGTCACCCTGCGACATGTTTATGTTAGATTTCTATGCGTGCAGTCTGTTTTTTCTACATATTATGTGTTATGTGTTGGTGCTCGTCTTTCTCTACCGTATGTAATGTAGCATGTTCGTATGAAATCTATCGTAATTTCTTGTTGCTAAAACATTAATAAATAAATAAATAAATAAATATTCTGGTATTGCTATTAACATGTCAGATACAGGTTTCGTTTTATTTTGAAATTGTTTAGCTTGAAGACCGGATCTCCCTGGAACAGCTCAACCAAATGAGATATGCATTTGAAGTAAGTAATAACATTCAAATCTCCAGCAAGGAGATAAGCTTAAAAAATTGTCTGTCAACAATAACATAATATACTACATGCTATCATGGTCAGGAATTCTAAGCTTTGATTTATAATATTTGGACAATTAAAAAGCTTATAATGTATGAATTCATTTACCGCTGACTAAAGTTTTTGGGTGGCTGAGGACGAAAGAAAACTAATTAAGTTTTGCAATTCTGTTGCTTAGCTACTGTTCAGTATTGCATCACTTTATTATTACTAGTATCAATTGATTGCTTATAACAAAATCAGGAAAATGTGACATATTTTTAAATTAAAATTTTATCAATTAAGCAAATTAAAATACAGTATACATCTCGAGTTACTGTAACATGTTAGTCTATTACTATTGTGAATAACTGTCATTCTTCCATATTCTTCTGCTTTTATACAGGAAGGTGACATTGATAATAGCGGAACTTTGGATCTTGAAGAATTTAAATGTGTATTTCAAGAGTTTTTTGGGTTAAGGGGAAAGGTATTATTTTTTTACAGTGTGTATTACGTAAATTTGAAGCAGTACACAATGTTTCTTGATTATATTGATCTCAACTTTTGGACTCGGGCATCATCAGAGATACATAAACACACAATTATTTATTTCTTTGTGTACACACATAACATAGTGAAAATAACGATGATGCCAAGAGACTATAAAGAGTAACGCAGAAAAGATCTATTTTGCTGAATGTTATATTATTTACTTTTCCAGAATGAAGAACAAATTACTGAACTGTTTATGAAGATTGACTCCTCTTCTGAAGGCGAAATCAACTGGGTATTTTAAAAAGTTGGAAATTGTATCTAAAGTTATTTCCAAAAAAAGTAGTGTCATGATCTTGTTTTACAAACAACTAGACATAAATTCGAATCTAACTTAATAATATACTTCATATTATTTTATATAGGATGAGTTTTGCACATATATGCAGTTAGAATATGCTGAAAAAGAAGAATCTTATCTGCGTTCAAAACAGGTTAAATTTAGTATAATACAGTATATACGGATTGCGGGGTGGTGGCAGCGGACCACCCCCACCTCCTCCAACGATACTTACAAAGTGGCGCCAAAAACGTGGTTTGAATCGAAAAGTAAAATGATAGCGGCTTTTAAGTAACCCTTTAGACAATGGGGCAAAGTTGTTCTTAAGCCGCTGGTAAAGATTGTACAGCGTCAACCACAATTTATGAGACCTTTTTGTAATTTTATATTATTTTACATGACTTCCCGCCAAAAGACACCGGTAATATAAAAAAATTTCGCATCGCAGAAAGCGGCGCACATCACGGATTGGGAAAAGATATAATTACTATATTTTCTCTCTCCTCTCCCGCGGTTCGTTAATTCTTCATTAATTAATTCTTCCACCAGAAGTGTTCTCTCCCTTCATTTTTTCCACTTTCAATACCGAGGTGAGATGACGTGACACTCAACTTTTTTTTTATAGACGGCATTTCATCTTCCTGCAACTGTCGAGAATTCCCCTCATCGTGAACAAGTTTTAACAATCTGTCATACATCAGACAATACGATATTATCTATCAGTCAAGTAAGAGCAATATAGTAAATAAACTATGGGAACAATTGAACAAACGTACCAAAACATTGGGGGGATAAAGGAAAGGGAAGACAATCAAATAACTGAAAACATACAAAGAAGAATCTCACCAACGGACCGAGAGGCAGACAGACAAAACAAAACAAAACAAAACGAAACAAAACAAAACAAGAAGCTCTACTAATCTAGGCAATTAACGTCGGGTCATGCTGTTAATATTTTTTCTGAATGTGTCTTCTTTAACCACAATCTACCAATGAAGCCCATTGACATTTTACTGAACAGAAGTTACTGTTTGCAAGACGAAGTGCTGCATTGTCCAAAGTTTCACCACAGGGGTGTGCTTCTGAATTTCAGCATCATTGTTACCCTCATTTTCAGTGGAGGTCACAGTATAATTGGACCACTGATCTATCGTGGACAAAAACATTAGAATAAACTAAACTATAACCAATTTGCCTGAAACCACTTGCAAAAAAATATGTATTAAATTATCTGTACTTGAATGAGTTGGATTGTTATAATTAACTGGCGTGCTAAATACCCTCTCTTCATCCTATGTAATCCCTAACAGGCCTGCACTTACCTGCCATTTTAGGTTTATGACTCGCACAGTAAACCAAGCTCGCAAAGAATCTGGGCCATTCAATGCTATAGGAAAAACTAGGAAAGAACCCCGAGCTCTTTTTCATGTCGGTTGAACCAGGATGAACCGACGAACAAAAATAAAACAAATGAAAGACAAAGTTCATTGTGGTTTTTAATATAATTTTAAAGTAATTAAAAGGTTGCGTATATGACCTAAAAGCAGCAAAATATTGCAAACTTTAGGTAATTCATTCTTTATAGGATGGTATGGTTTCATTCTGGTCACCTAATATGGATTTTAAAAGATCAAAGCACGTATGTCGTAATGTTTTTACTGTTAAATTTTGTTTATTTTGTTAATTGTGTGGGATTAACACTTTCATGTCGATTGTACGTCTTCAACACAGGTGGCCTCTGAAATTTAATTGACTTGGCCAGTGGTTGGGAAGGGGATTGCCGTGATCGCCCTGTCACCACGTGTTAGACTTTTACTAAAATAGCAAGTAAAAATCAACTTTATAAGGTTAATTTACTTTCTATTTTTATTGCGCGTTCAACTTTTTGTCATCGCTTTCTTTCGTTTCGTAATTACTATCATGTTCTACTTGATCACGTAATAACAAAAGAAATCGAGAGATGTGGATCGCGAGATACATGTATGTAATTGCAGTGCGAATTAAATTTGTTGGAAATTTATTGACATCTACATCTTTCCTGCTTTGATGGTTTTCCCCGGTCGTTTTCTGGGAAACAAACGTAGAACCTAAAATATCTGTAGCTGCTATTAATCATGTCTAGGACTTTAACTCTTTCGCACCCGACGTTCCTCAGTTGACGAGTAAAATCGTCTGGCGTGGGGCAGAGTAAAATACTAAAGACTGTTCATGGTTGCAAAAGACTGAATCGTACTCCTCAAAGACTGTTCGTCAATTTTGCAACAAACATATGGGAAATATATTAAGTGCCTTTTAGACTTCGAAGTTGTATTCATCAATTTCTGTTTTATTGCGACAGATTGACACCTCCTCAAAGAAAACAAAGTGGATTACCGACTTTGTACTAATGCCGCAGTATAATAAATTTATCATCTCAACCGGGTATGTAAGAAATATAGTTTATTCTGACCCATCCCTGTGAACTGTGTACAATTTTATACGTTTTCTGTATAATTATGTGACAGTGTTACAACCATGCGATATAAAACAAGATGATATAAACCAACCCGCGATGATGGTACATCATGTTACGCGGTGTCACATTATATATATTCGTTATATGGTGTTGAAAAGTTTTCACAGTGTCGCTATAACTATCCTATTTGATTAGATTAGAAATGTAAACCTATTGACAACACCAGATCTAATTCCTTAAACAACTCAGCCCATCCAACACGTTTTTCCTTACGTAACAATGTGGTAACAGGACCTTTAGGCCACAACATTTATGCCCATCTATTTTAATATGATTTAGGTTTCATTGAGTAATGTAGATTTCCAATGTGGATCTTATATTCACTGTGCAAAAATATTGTTCTCGATTGCACCATAGACAAACGTCTAAAAATATATCATTTGTTTTTAAAGTGATCGTGAAATCCAGTTTCATGAATTATCAACCTTCGAACCTTACTGTCAAATTAGTGGACTTGACACGACGCCGTTAAAAATGGAATATTGGTAAACATTTAAGTATCGAATATGTTCATTTCGTGTTGAAAATTAGCGCAATTTATTGAGTACATTTTATGAATTTTATCTGTTTCTCCAATGAAATTTTTAGTTCCACTGGTCAAGATGATTGTGTGCTCATGTACGGAGACAGCCAGGTGAGCGCGTTAACGAGGGTTGTCTTTCTCCTGACTGTGTTTTTATAACGACCAGGATAGGTCTGCTGGGAATTCATAAGGGTTAAAATATTATTTGGTTTGACATGAAATTCTTCCGTATCACAGCATGTATAGGAAAACTTGTGATCTATACATCAGCACGACGTCCCGTAAATCGCAAAAGAAGTCAAAATTCTTAGAGAGATCAATCTATAAGAGAATAATAATAATAAAGCTAAATAACAATGTTCAAACAATATACAAATAGAGTATTGATCACTGTATGCTTGCTTTGTATTTTGTATAGGGCTTTGTTAGTATACTTATTTTGTCCTCAACCGGTGAATTGTTAAGGTAAATGTTTAACATTGCCCGTTTTAATAGAATATGAGCGCAACATATTATGTCCTAATATATGCTATTATATGTAACTACAGAAGTATTATATCTAAAGTATATCATTTATATACTATATAATTGTATATTAATATTTCCAACTGCCAACAACACAATAGCCAACCAAGGCAGCCAACAGTTCAGTGTTCAATTACGTCGCTTTCTACGTGACGAAGAATCATGATGTTTTTGTGGTTTTCAGTATAATATGTAAGGGTTATAATGTGAACCGTGGCAGAGGTGGATATGCTATATAGTTATTAAATTAATTAAAAACAAGCATACCAACCGAGGTCTAAGATATATAACCGTCTTATATCATTGTTGAAAAGGTAACTAACAAAATGTTTTGAGAAATTTCAATTACTATCATTCGAGATTTTCGTACAAATTCAACTTAATTATTTATTCATAAGTTAGTTATATACCGCGGTAGCTGCATCAAAGTGAATAACTGCTCAACAATGACAAAGAGTTGGTGCAGTCTTACTAGCAAAGTATATGCAACGAAGTTCTTTAGACCCTGGAAGTGATTCACTCAATAACTGCTCTTCCCATTGCTCCGTATATGCTCCATGAGAACTCACTGTTGTTTACAAAATTATTATATTATATTGACTGTGCTATTATTACAATACTCATATAGTGTTATGAGAACCATGGCTGTCCCCGGTTCAACTATTTTTCTGTTGCGTAGAACGTGGAAAAAGATGCCAAAAGTTGACGGAATGGCCAGCATAAATGTTGATAGGTAGCTACAGAACTGAAACTGTTCCATGGCTGTCATCTACATTATCAAGCATTTCTAAACAATTCCTTTTGTTTTACATGTAGTGTTATCAACTCAGAACATGTAGAATTTGTGAGGTATTGTACGCGGACATTATTTTTTACTCGTTTCAGTAAATTAAGCATTAAAAATACAGATGCCTGGATGCACTAGCATATGGATCTCTTTAATTGGAGAGGCACATTTTTATATATGTAATCATCTTCTGCATTATTAATTTCCTTTCAAATCGATTGTTATGAAGATGTACCCCACTCTAATTAAATGTCGAGATTCCGAACTCAGTGACTGCATATCGAATACAACCATTTAAAAGTTGGAGTTTTTATCAGTCACACCATCATTTGTAATTTAGCTTTTTGTTCATCTCATGAGAAACAAAGGAGCTGTAGATCTTTTTATACCTGATCATTTTAATAATCGTTTTTCAATAATAATTCAGTTCATATTTTCTTATTATGTAGATGGAAAGTTCACGATGACTGGGTTGCACAGGTATGAAAAACCGCCGTAAAAAATTTGTATCATGAAATTATGTTTTTCAAAAATGCAATACTTTATAGCTACATTTTATCTTTCTTATTTAGTTGAGATATTATGAGTCACTTCGTTCAGTTATTTCTTGTTCCAATGATCCAAATACAGCGTTAGTTATTGGTATGTATTTAAAATATTGAATTTTGTTCTATGGATTTATCAGTGAATATGGTAAACCTGAAGCTGGGTATAAAAATAAAGATCGGTACTTGTAGAACAAAAAAGGACAAGTTAAAATGGTAGATCTGAAAATAACTTTTAAGTCAAAGAATGGTCGCTCGTTTGATTAAAAGCAGGACAGTAATAATAGTTCCTCCTGCACAAATGCCAAAATGTTATAGAAGCTCAGTGGAAATAGAATGGAGCTAATTAACTATGTTGTGTTAAATATTTGCAGGTCAGACAAAAGGCAGCACTCACGTCGAGTCTTCATTACGTGATCAACTTAGCAACGTGGCCTCCGTTAAGAAAGTTGTAGCAAGGGACAATCAACCTCGAAGACGACAAGATGCTGATCAAACGGTGTTCAAAATTTATAAAGGAGTTAAAACGTTTGATTTTTCAAAGGAGAAAAATACGATCGTTACTGGCGGTATGTTACTACTAGAGTACTATAGTGTGCGAAGATACGGATTATTCATATAACTTTGTTAACTGTTTGCTATCGTCTTGGGATCATGCATGCGGACAGCGCGTGCAGTCATACACAATGATGTGATTGGTAGCTACAAAAACTAGTAAAGTGAATAAATTGCATACTGTATGACATATACTGTACGATCTTTAAGGCTTGTGTTTCTATACTTGCCTATCTTAATAAGGTGAAAATACAGCCATAAGTCAAAATATTGTATCTTGCTATATGATAGCTGACCAATCAAATAACAAAATCTATAGCTGCTACACATAATCCATTTCCAGTCGATAATTTCAGAAAATAAAAAAAGAAACGTACTCCGAATAACATAGATCCATCTTGGAACTCAATATTTGAGGAAAACAAGAGGAGACAATTAAAATCAGTGATATTTCGAATTCATCCCGAAAATTGTTCACGCGTACACATACGTCACATATATTTTGCAATTTACCATCTTGCGATAAAACATCTGTGTCAGAAAGAGCCTACACGCGGTGAACGTGTTACAACTGCACGTACACATATACCAAACTACTTTTCTACACATAACAAAAGTATAGCTACTGACTGTAGAGCAATAGTGCAGCTTTATCAAAGTATTGATACCTTCAAAATTATTAACTTTGCGCTAGATCTGTTGTCTTTTAAAGAAGTTGTAGCTAAGAATGTCTACGGTTACTAAAAAATGAAGAAATATTACCAGTGTTAAACTGTCAATTTGCGTTTTCATTCCCGAAAATTATTGATGCGTAACAATATATATTTGTATGTAATTCATTTTGTAGGCATGGATCGTCTTATAAGGTTATGGAATCCTTATGTGCCAAGGTAAAACCCTGTCCATAATTTAAAGAATAAAACCTTACTTCATAACTACAGTACAATTTGTATACCTGAATACATAAAAATGTGTAATGTTGTCAACAGTTACTGCATACAAACCGATTTTGTTTCATTTCAGTAAACCCACTGGAATTCTTCGTGGTCATGCGGCCCCAATATGTTATTTGTTTATTAGCACTGATGATAACCGAATCTTTAGTGTTTCAATGGACAAAACAGTGAAGGTTTACAAATCGTATTTTTCTTCAAGTATTAATAAGTGTTTGATAACGCTCTTTATGATTGTCTGAAATGTGAATCCTGATTAAAACCATACTAGACGTTTTTTAAGTTCTTTTTATGATGCCCAAACTATTATTGATAGTACATAAAAATATTGTGACTCTGGTCATGATTTCAGGTGTGGGACATTAATGATCAGACTGTGTTGTACAGTGTTGGTGGTAAAGCTCACAAAATAAGAGGAGATTTATCCAGTAAGTCTGAGTCAGGTTAAATGTAACACTTCCTCGCTCAATTATTCATAATTAAATTTCATTTTTTGTTTTAATAATAATTATTTCCGGACTCACTTTTTGTTTAATTTTATTTAGCCATTCATTATAATTGTTTGAATAAAACTGTAGCTGTTGCCACATCTGATCAAATTGCTTTACTCACTCTCAAAAGCAGGTAAAGTAGGCAACCTTTCATTACGTACCTTAAACATCGACATACAAATTATTTTCTCGTGTATTAGCGTTTTCTTGTGTCTTGCATGGGCGCGTTTTACCCGCAGTAAGCGAGTAGGCTGAATTAGTTAGGAAATTTTGGCCGACGCGAGGGTGTTGTCTGTTTACAAAGTCAGATTGATTTTCTTCTAAACTTCCCCGATAACCGCTCTTTATTTTATGTTGTAACTTGTAAACATGATGGTGTAAACGCGATATCAAAGGTGGAAAATTATTTATTATAAAAAATTCGTCGATCGCCTGGTCCTACATGTATATTCGTGCCTAATATATCCAGGAGATGAGACAAATCATTGTGGGATTCAAAGTTACACTCGCCTGACTACTTCTTGGTAATATTTCATCGGCTTATATAGCATCAGGTTTGTCTAATTATTGCACAAGCGGTAATTCCTATAGAAAAAAATCCGTTTATTTTGTTCTCATTGAATTGTACTTTTCTCAACAGAAAAATCTCGCAGTCATGCACGTGCATATAATAGGATCAATCTTTAGCGGATATAGCTTTAAAAGTATTGTTTTTTGGTTTGTTTTATCATATTTTCTTTGTTTTATATGAAGGTTAACATCTCGTGAGATAACTATGACTCATAAGGAACCTGTTCATTGTGTCAAGTTTAACTCAAGTTTCAAACATATTGTGACAGCATCTGAAGGCTCGGTAAGGTCACATTTGCAAACAACTTTTTTGTGCAACTTTATAATTTTAGAAGTTCTATGCATACACAATATTTTTGCAGTAAATGCATATTGCATTATAACGCTTAATATTCTTGAAAATCACTACATGATTTTTGCGTAATACAGTATATCTGTTATTTCGTAGCCACTATGTTCCAGCAGTGATGAATATATAAACCACTTACCATAATACAACAAGCTAAGCTTTAAAGCTCAGCTAAAAATAGGAAGGTGAACTGCTAAATCTATTTACTAGGTTATTGACATCCTGCATGTCCGAAAGCCCTCCTTCAGAGCAAATGTTTTCTTTGCCCACCACCATTTAATTTTCTTTTATATACGCTCAAGACTATATCATGCATGCAGATGGAATGTTGTTCCCGTTAGAGAATCTTCGCGGTGCTCAAAAATCCATACAGTGATTTGTAAAACGAGAGCAGCGTCTGAATTTGTGTTCTAAAGTTGTCATATTGATATTTTGAATCTTAGGCGTTCAAACTGTCTAATCATGCAACATTACTAATACACAAAAAGAAAGGCGTGGAAAGCAATAGTTTTAACATTACATGTAACTAAACAATGCATGTGGTATTTAAAAGTATTTCATGTTTTCGTCATAGCAACACTTAGAAAAGGCGAGAAGAACGAACCGAGAGACAATAGTTATATACATTATGATAGGAAACAGGAACAGGACCTTTCATGGCCCCTGCAATTAACACCTGTTTCATTAACAAAATAAACGACACAACATTTTAGCACAAACACACAATGTCATCCACATTGTGTATTCCATGATACGGTATTACATCACGTTATAAAAAATTATAATATATTGATGTTTGCAACTTAGTATTTCTTATAGGTTATCAAGGTTTGGGACATTGAAACTGGAAATTCTGTGTTTGAGTTCAGTGAAGCTCATAGAGATTGTGGAATCACTTGCATGACTTTTGATTCTACTGAGCGAAGGTCAGAATTTTCTCCGCCTTTCTTTCATTTTGATGATATAATGGGCCTCTTTAGCAAGTTTTTGTAAGTAAAAAGAAGAATATCTCCGTTATATGTCTTTCGCTCTCAAATTTAGGTTGATCACCGGTGGGAGAGATGGACGTCTTAAAATATGGAACTACAATAACGGCCATTGCTTGAGAACATTACAAAAAGGTTCGTGTAAATTAATTTTATTTCAATAGTGTATAAGTTAGGGTATTTTTAACATGCCAATTATTCTGGTATACAAAATGTGATTCTCAAGATTGCTGAAAGTGTCCTGCATGTGGTTGAAATGCGAGCGTGCAGGACACTCTCTAAATACTTTTTTTCAAAAACATAAATGCCTTTCGTGTACAGTGGCTCATTCTCCAGTAGGATCATTCTATTTGTAAATGGCAATTTTTCCTGAATAACTCTTGAGCAAAAGCTGTGAAGTACTTACTGTTTAGTTGCAAACAGAAATGGCTGTTGATTCAAATTTTCTTTTGTTATAGAAAGAGATATTGATGAAGTAGCCTCCTTAACTTATGTTGTGATGAACAGAAATAGGTTCGTCGAACAACAAAATAATAGTTTTATTTTTAATGTAAAAATAGTTTTAACTCTGTATATAACACTTTCCCGTGCAACTGTTTTGTTGCGTTTGCAGTTATCTGACGAAGGCTATTATATGACTTAATACAATGGCGCGTAACACTACATTTAAAACGTGCTCCCCAAAATATTGAGATTACTTTCGGATAATACAATACAAATAGCGCCTGACGGAAACAAAAATGTTAATATTATTATGTGTATCATATATCTTGTCGCGACGTTTATAACATGGCACGATTTCTCAAAAATCCCATCGAGCCAAATTTTTATAGTGTGTATTAATTAAAAGAAAACATGGTTTCCAGTAATTAAAAATTGTTATTATTTTTTTCTGTCGATTAGCAGTTAGGCATGAAAACGATTGGTGTAAAAAATTGGGGGTCTTCTAACTCGTTTCCGCGATAAACGCAGTGGTATAATTGGTGGCTATATTGAAGTCTTTGTTGCCATAGAAACGATTCGTACACCTGATCACCCGGCAATCCTAATTATATAGTTTTAAAAACAGAAAAATGAGTCTTGCTTTATTATTTCCGTGTTTAATTCCGCAAGATAAACAAAGGAATGTTCTCAAAAGTGTAATTTAAGTCAAATGCAATTATATATAATATACAGTATAAATTGTTTTTTATAATTCTTCAAAAGTTGTTAAAGACGTTAGACGACACAATTGTAAGAAGAAAATATCCGACAATTTATCTCTTCTCTTATAAATTCAAGGTACATTATATCTGTTGGCTGGGACAGGACAATAAACGTTTTTCTTGTAAGTATGAACATTTTATTAAGATACTTTGAAGAATTGTGTGACTAACGTATACGACGAATCAAGACACTGTATTCTCACGAGTAAAAGTGAAGTTTTTGCGACGTAGACAGGACAACAACGGGTACATTAATCTTGCCTTCATGACGGGACCGTTTCAAGTACCCCGTCGTCGTCTCATGAAGTCGATCTTAAGCACAGTATTTATAAGTATATAAAATTATGTATTTTATTATGATATTTTGCACTTGTTCAATTATTACGCATATAATTATGTAATTTTAAGGACGATACATCCGACTTTCATCATGTACAAGGACCATATATGCGATGGGACGATGATCTGGTGAGCAAAACATATTTCTTTTGAGATATGTGTAATATTTGCTATCTTTGCAATATTTTATTTGCCCATACACATGCCTGACTACTACACTCAGGTTATAAAAAACTATGAACTAAATTTTGTTAGGAAAAAAAGTAATTACCATGGGGCTGTTAACATAAAACTAACCCTAACAAAAGTGTTACCCCAAGATGCGAATCGCTCTTTTGTGATATGTTTAGATGAAGGTAACATGCACCACCCTAGGACTAGAGTGATGTTTTTGTTTACATAAGCGGTAGAGTTGCCCTACCAGGCTGCCATTTTCCGTCAATCAAAGTGCTTTTTTCGTAACGACCACCTCGTCGACTGGAGAAACTATGGAGTAACCATCATGTAGCTATATGGAAGCTGGACAGATTATAGGGTTATCTTATATAAGTTAGATTAGATAGATATTTTATATATAGAATAGATTATATTATTAGGTGACTTGCTTGCTATGGTAACATTTCTTCAAGCAGAAGTGGCCTACCTCCATCTAATCAGGGCCCTATATTAAATTTTCTACACACAAATTGTTTATGGGAGTACATGGCCCATACAGAAGAAAAATATCGTATCTATCGATCAGCAGGTTATGATGGCTATAATTTTTTATGTTTTCATGTTCCATTGTCTTACTATGTAGTACTTACATTGTCTTACCTCGTATTTAGCATAATGGTCACAAAGAAGATATCTTGTCTGTGGCATCTTGTCCTCCCAATTTATTGGCGACTTCCAGTTTTGATGGCGAGGTTTGTATAATTTTATTAGACACGAAAGTTATTTTAATTAAGATAATAGTTGCAGTTTATGTCGTAAGCATTTTCCCTGACAATTTCTTATAGTAAAGAAATTAGAAAAAAACTGTAGTTCTAAATAGCTACTTTATAATATTGTTGTGAGTTTCTAAAACAGTTTGTTCTCTTTTGACTAAGTTGCTTGCAAATGCACAACGTTTATTTTTTTAGTTTTTTGCGAATTATATCAAAAAATATTTGTGTCAAATTTAACCTCATTAAACTCCAACTTTTGCTATTTTTATGTTATTAACCCTTTGGGTCCCAGGGGGTCCACATTGACGAGTAAAATCGTCTGGTGTTAGCCAGAGTAAAATCGGTAAAGACCCTGTTGGTCCCCAAAGGGTTAATCTCTATTATTTTTCAGGTTATCGTGTGGAATATGATATCAGGCCATATATTCTGTCACATTCGATCTCCTTTCCAACTTGAGAAAGTTGATGATGAGAAAGCAGGTAGCTACGATTTCTAAAATCCTAGTATAAGATCTTATGATGGTCAAGTACCATCCTCTCCCCAGGGCCATCAGCGCTTTGTAGCTACAGTAGACCCTTAGTAGGAACGTCATCTGGGGAGAATTTATAGAAAGTCTCTGTACAGGAAAATTTTAAGTACCACATTCTAAAATGCTAATTTCTGGACTAAAATATTGCAAACAAGGAGGTGGAAAATACAGTACATGACGCATGCCTAATTGGCAACGCTTGTTTCAGTCTCTTTTTTCATCAACAAACCGTTATCATCCTGTCGATATTATGTCCTTTGTTTATCAACCTTGTTTGAAATTATTGTAACAGTGTCTGCCGCCAACAAATCGCACTAATCAATCAAGAAAAAGACGAAATTGACGTACTCAATAACGTATTGAACACGCGGGAATGTTGGTAGAGCACGAAAATACGAGGCAATATAGCCTCGAGACCAACTCTAGCGTTTCTCACCCAACTTTCGCAAGTGCTCAATAAACTCTATATTATTGGGTCACATTGAGCACGCACAATGATGATCTAATGCTTTTATGACTTAAAAAAATAAACGATAACACCATAGAAATGAACGTCGAGATTCTCCGCACTTTATATTGTAGCGATTGTGTGAGGGTCCACAATAATGACGGAGTATGCTTCTCAGTAACCTTGTTTTAACCCTTTCATTCCCAGTGTATGGGAGTTCTACCCTTGACGTGTAAAATCGTCTGGTATTAGATAGAGTAAAATACATTAAGTAGTGGAATGGCAACATTGGGAATGAAAGTGTTAATCACATAAAATATATTAATAATTATAAGATCATGCAGTAAGAGTTAAAATCTAGGAGCTATTTACAAAAATTATTA
>JAOTOK010116727.1:0-13822 GCA_025770025.1 Virgularia gustaviana | reverse complement strand
TTTGTAACATAACCTCATTTTTGTATCACCCGTTGAAGGCTGCAGTCTGGCAGCCGAAAGCTCGTAACAAATAAAAAATTTTGGTCAGAGAACGTCTCACTTTATACTCGGTATGTATGTTGTTTGTCATACGACTTATAGTTATACCTAATATTTTTATTTTGAGTTCATCGATAACCCCAAAATTCATGTTCTCCAGATCCAATTGAATATACAAGCAATGTTAGAAAAGGCCACAAAGGAAGCATATACGAAGCTTGTAAGATGCGCCTACGAAATGGCAATGTTACCAACCATGCCACAAAGCCATTTCAGTGTCCTCGTGAAGTGCTTGAAATCGAACAATCACCTTATCGAACGCAAAGAAAACGGGAAAACTGGACGAGAATTTGTTCATTATATTTCCCAGGCTGTACAGGAGAAATGCGCAATAATTTTGGCGAGTTCCAGTTTCATGTCAATTCTAGGTGATGGGAGCCAAGCCAGGAAAACAGGCAAAGAAAAAGAACTTGTCCTCGTGCGGTGTGAGAGAAACTGCATTCCAACCTACATGGTGCTAAGCCTGTTGGAAATGCAAGAATTTGGGGGTAGTAATGCTGATGCAATCATAAAGGCCATCAACAATGTTTTTGAAGGTTTGTAATGCTCGTTTTGAACGGTATTAACACTTTATACTCATGTATATCGTATACTATCAAACCAAAACATTTGAGTGAGATTTGTCACATTGTTTATATCCGGTTATGTATCAAATTATGGCCATTACATGCAAGGCTTGTTTTCAAGCATAAGCCTTATTGCAAATTTTGATTGCTCGTGTGTCATGTTGCTAGATATTAGGCGAATTCAATTTCACATTACTACCAAGTTCATAAATGAATCATTTACAATATATAATACCAAAATCTAAATAACCAGCTTTCACTACATTTTAATTTTAATAAATAGATCCGAGGCCTCTTAAATTGTCACCAGAGAGCTACAAGTACAAGTTAGTGAGCGCAACGGCAGATAGAGCGAGCGTCAACATGGGCCAGTATACTGGAGTGCTGACCCAGATGAAGCAGGTTCGACCTTGGTTACTCACAATTCACTGTGCAAATCATCGAGTGGAACTTGCCGTTAAATCATCGTTCAATATAAAAGAATTCCAAGATGTTGAAGAGTTCTACAAGGCAAACCTACTACCTTTTGATGCGGTCTGGTAAAATCAACGCAGAATTAGCTGAATGCGCTGAAAGCCTTGGGATACAATTCTACAAGCTGTCAAAAATACACGGTACACGATTTATTAGTCACAGACAGCGAGGTCTAAAAGCTCTTCTGGAAATATGGCCGGCTTACATTCTTACTTATGAGAATGTAGAAAGCGATACTCATGGTCACAACGCCAACACCCGTAGCAAAATGTCCGGTCGTCTCAAGAAATTCAAGTCTCACCAGTTCATGTGCTACGTCCAAGTTTATTTAGATCTCCTTGAAGCCACAGTCCCAATGTCTTTGATTTTTGAATCTGACATGTTGTTGCCTTTTGAAGTTTTGAAGTTGCCTTGCAGTGAAAAGGACGGTACTTGAACTAGAACAACGAGTCGATGAAATTGGAGGAGTTAGTGGGTTTTTTGATAGTGCTCTGCAGCGATTCAATGTTTCAGAAGATGGCAACTTCAGTGGTGAGTTTGTCACAGCTGGCGATAAGAGAAAAGACCAAGAAAATCGGAAGTACCGGACAGTACGCGGAACTGCATAGCAAAGGTGTGGAGCGTGAAAAGAAAAGTAATTCCTGCCCTGGTTGAAATGCTGAAATTCAGATTTAGCGATTACAGCGACTTAATATTTGAGAAAATATGATGGTTCGATCCACAATACTGGAGTAGTAACAGCAATCGCCACCCACTTTCAAGAGCCACTCGAGTTTGCTTCCTTCAATCTCACCCAGGCACTCGCGGAATGGAAGAGTTTTAAAAATTTTGCGAGAAGCTACTACGCCAAACTCCCAGCTGCCTTAACCTTATGGAAATCTATTTTGAGTCACAGGTGCGGCGAATTTCCAAACCTCACAAAGATTGCCAGCATAATCCTTTCCATTTCAGGTTCCTACTCGCCAGTGGAAAAGTCGTTTAGTACGCTGACAAACGTTCTTTCAGATAAACGTCTCTCACTTTTGCACAAAGCACTGAATGAGAACATGATCGTGCATGGAAACCATACCCTTTAGAGCATGGAAGAAAAGGAGGAGATCATCGAGCGTGCAGTTGACATCTATCTGCAATCCAAAATGTGCAAGAAACTCACTGCCCCTATTCGTTCAACTTCAGGTAAAGAATCACCACAAAGCAGCACTCGAGATGAGAATGAAAGTGATTCAGAAAGCACAAGTAGTGACAGTGAGAGTGACAATGATGTGATTGATTCTGATGTCGAAATTGACTCTGATAATTAAACTGCAATGTGAATGATTCACGTATATTGAACTTAAAAGTTGTTTTCATATCTCCTAAAAAACTGTAGTAGGGGCTATTTTTTCCTGGCTTTTGTCTATCTGAGATTTTGTTGTTTTCAGTTTGGGTATAAATCAATAATATTAAAATAACATGCTTTAATTTGTTCATAACTTAAAGACATAAAAACTCGCGCGCAAGCTTATGAGGCGCGCGATTTACCGCACGCGCGAATTTTTGTGTGTCTTAGAGGTTAAAACATAGTTTCAGACAAATTTGGAGTGCATCCTCCATCATTACAAGAGTACTTTTGGAGAAACAATTAAGTAATTACACAGTCGTTGTTGAAGAAGAAATTGTTATAATTGGCAATATGTAACATTTACTGTAAATAAAATTAATGTAACAAAATATATTTAGTAATAATAATCCCCGAGCTTGTGAGGGTTACTAATCTTTACATGACGTACTGGCAAGACACCTTCCTTTAACTTGTACGCGGGCGCACCTTGATTTGCAGTAGGTCAAAATCTTGATCAATGTTTATATATATATATGATGATACGCGATTCAGAAGAATAAATTTTACAAGACCTTTTGGTGGGAATTGACAACAAGTACTACAAGCATTTGTTTACAGCTTTTTGTCATTTTGTCTATACTCAAACAAAACAGTTTGTTTTGTACAACACAAAAGTGTAATGGCTGGGAGGGATGACAAGTGTATAAGAGTTTCTCGGGGCTCCGACGAGCGAAGCCGTTGAAAAAGCTAGAGAAGACAGGACCGCGTATTAAAACAACAAAGGCTGAGCAGAGTATTAATAATTAAGACGGCAGAGGAAAGAGAGAATCGCCTGGCAAAGAGAAGAAAAGCCTACAGGAATCGTATTGATGCAAGAACACATAGTATTTGTAAACACAGTGTGAGTGTTGTCTGTCCAATTTTTAAACAAACTCTGCTATCTCTGCATGCAATGTTTTTACTGTAAAATGAGTAGCCCAGGTAGCTTTCAAAAGTAATATTTACTGAACTATAATAATAATATGTTAGGACTTTCGACTTTTATCAATATGTAAGACTATTTTGGTATGTTGTTATGGTTGGTTTTTAATACTAAGAAGCAAGCGAGGGGTGTTGCATAAATGTATATACTAGTTGTATTTTATTTTGACAGATGTAACATATTCAGAGATTTGACACTTAATTAAAGATTAAAAAATAGACTGTTGATTAACAAGTAAGAAATAAACTGCTATTACAGATGATGTTTGTCTTTCAAAATGTTTGCGATTAGTTCAGTTTGCTGTTGTTGTTGCACGAACATCATCATTTGTTGTTGTAGCATTGCAAACTATTCCTGATGTTGTTCATTCTGCTGCTGCATTTGGAAAGAAACTTGCTGTTGTGTACTAGCTATCCAGAAATTCCTTATGCCTCCCTGACTCTTCCTCTGTTTCTCTCTGCCTGTCTTCTATATCCTTCTTGCTTGCACTTTTCTCATATTTGGACTTCTCCTTTAACCAATCCATCACCACTCTACTTTTGCTCTTCTTCTTTGATACACCATCCTCATCACCTTCATCCTGTCCCTCCTTTCTCTTCCTCATCTCGCTAAACCTCTCTAATGCTACTGCCCACATATTCTGTGCCAATTCCTTTTCTGCTTGTTGTTTTTCAACCTCCTCTGCCACCTGACGCACCACCTCCTCATTTAACTCTATCAACTCTTCCAACAATTGCCCCTTTTCATCCAACTCATCACCACCCCCTCCAGTTGCCCTTTTCCCCTTTGCCATATCACTCTTAAACTTATTGACAAGACTCTTAAAATGATCCCTAACTGACCGAGCTGTCAGCCCATAGGCCAGAATAGGGCTCAAGTCTTCTGCCAGTGACTGCCATGCAGCCCCCCTCTCTCTTGATTTTTCTTTCAAGCATATGATCCCCCTAGCTGCCACTTCCTTCAACATGATGGGATCCTTCAAATCATTCCACACTGATCACTGATCTAGGAAAAACAAATAGAAATTAACTGAAACAATATATTCTCAACTAAATCAATAATATTGTACCCCAATTATGCTACCATTCATCAGGTATGATAATTTTTAAAGGATCATTGTCAACTACAATGCTTTGCGCGCTCGTTGTTTGTTTACACACTCGCTAAATATGATAATCTAGTCTTTCTGACTTCGACACGTCAAACATGTCCGATTCTGACACAGATTATGGCTTACCCAGTTTCGGCCGTCTGCGTTTTGGTAGGTTTTCCATTGTCTATTGCACGTAATATTGAATTATCGAGCCAACAAAATGGCCGCCGTCATTTGCGAGTCACGCTTCGAGCGCACAATGCATTGTAGTTGACAATTATTCTTTAAAGCATTATAAATTCTTATCTCTTAAAAGGTTTAAGCTTTAATGGAGCACTATTACACTTAGTCTAAAGGATTGAAACAAGCAAGGGTGAATATGGCAAATGCTGTGTATAAATAAACATCTAACATACTGTCATACACTAGTAACTAGCAACATGTCTAAAGAGAGCCAATAGAGAGTAACCCCTAACATTAATTCATAATCTTAAGTTTCATCTTCCAGATTGCTAATTATACAAATATCGCCCATTTAATTGTAGAGGATATCCTACCTGCAGACTCCTACAGAGAGGAGCTCACAGAAATTTCTGGGCCGCCTCAACACCACAGAAATTATCCGGAGTATGCATATTAATCATCAATGTGTGTCCATAGAACCCTGCTGTATACCAGTCCTAGCACTCACAACTTGATCACGATTAATCATCATACTAGTATATACATTTATGCAACACCCCTCACTTGCTTCTTAGCCACATTAAAAACCATACATAATAACATACCAAAATAAATATGCACTAGTCTTTCAGTGTTAAATGAACAGGTCCGAACTCTAACTCTAACCCAAACCCAAACCCTAACCCTATCCCCAACCCCAACCCTAACTCAAAAATATCTGGACGATTTTGTGTACAACACATTAAACACATGCAAACTGCAGGTTGTAGGCTTGTTCTATAAGCATAATTTTTTATAATGTAATTTGATAATATTCCTACGTTCTACATACACATACTGGAAAATGTATGTCTTGTGTTTTTTTGACGGCTAAACGTCCGCATGCTTGCGAATTTTGCGAAGATTTTCAGCACTTGCCGTTTGATTTTGGCGAAAATTAAAAATGACCAGACAACCCTGCTGTACGTCACGTCACGAGATATGCGAAAAGCTATGTGATTGGATGGCTAATCTAAATCCATCCAATCACATAGCTTTTCGCATGTCTTGTGACGTGACGTACAGCAGGGTTGTCTGGTCATTTTAATTTTTGCCAAAATCAAACGGCAAGTGCTGAAAATCCTCACAAAATTCGCATGCATGCGGGCGTTTAGCCGTCAAAAAAACACAAGACATACATTTTCTAGTTTGTGTAGAACGTAGGAGTATAATTTATTTACGAGTTTTTAATATTTTTGTGTTATATTTTGTTCATTGAAAAGTTGTTAGTGTGTGTTTACTATGTGTCAGGGTCGGGAAAGTTGCCAGCCTTGTATTATTAAGAAACATTAGATGTCAGTACGAGTACGAGTACGAGTACACACCAAGAAATCTGACAAGCCGCAGCGGGATGTGTTCGGAACAAGCTTGGCGCAAGCTGTTATCAACTTGTAGCAAGGCTGTTGGTTCATCAAGTTGCTACAAGTTGTGGATACCAAGTTGTTAACAAGTTGATGGCTACAGGACGATATCAAGTTGTTAGAACAACCTTGTAGCAAGCCTGTTGATATCAAGCTGTTGCGAACCGGTTGGAACAACTTGCTACAAGGTTGACGAGGCCATCAAGCCGATAACAAGTTGATATTCACAAGCTCACAACAAGCTGATGCCAACGGTTCTGCAACAAGTTGTCGCGACAAGGTGTTCCGGCATTGTTGACAACAAGTCACATACAGCTTGTTGGAACAAGCTGTAACAAGGATGATAAAACATCAAACCGCTAACAAGTTGTTATATCATGGCCGTAGCAAGTCTGTTGTCAACAAACCTGCAGCAAGTTGTCGCGACAAGTCGATCCGGCATTGTTGACAACAAGTCGCATGCAGTTTCTTGGAACAAGCTGGAACAATGGTGCTCCTTTTGGGGTTTTTTCAAACAGTCATAATATATTGAAGTTTACAGCTGACAAGGGTGATAGCGATTCAGTTGCACAATCTTTCTGGACAGGTCTCAAACTTTTAATAATTGTTGAAGTGACTATTATTATATTTAATAATTATATAAATATTACATTTAACATTATTTAACTTAACATAATTTATAATTGTATTTATATTTTTTTCCTCAATGTATTTTATAATTAATTGAAGGAATGAAAAACATTTACAGTTATTACTTATTTATAAGGCCAATGGCAACAGATGCTTCATTCTTCCCCATAGTTCTCCCTGTCTGCCAGTCTTAAGGTCTGCATCTCATTCCTTGAGATGCCATGGGGCCAGTTTCTCATCTTCCACTCGTAAAACGAGTCCCAGAATTACTTCAGCTTCTTGGCCTCTGCAATGGACACCTTGTGGGTGTATTTGCGCTATGAAATGAACAGCATAGCTTTGTCGTAAGTATAATATGTGCCTTTGGGATAGGGCTATCCCTTATGTGTAATTATTGTGGTGCACTGTATATTTAAAATGTCATGACAGTGTTTTACTTACGGCCAATACAATTTCATCTTTTAAAGGTGGTCCATATACTGCTGCCTTGTACTTAAGGCCAAGGAGCTGAAGAATTTTCATGGTCAGCTCATCTGTGGTGGCAGTCACTAGTTGGTTGTAGCCAGAGAGACCAAGAAGCTAAAAACAATAAATGAACCGTGTCATTGTGCACCCTGTGTTGATACATGTGAGTATAAGTCACTTTGCTGAAAACGTTTTCTAAAATCACTGAGATTACATTGTGCTTTTGTGTCATTTTTTTGGGTTGCAAAGTTTAATTCATGACTCTGGCAGTATCTTAGAGGCATGTCGGTCAATCAAATGTTATACTGTTTACTAGTTGTATTTTTTACTAATTTATTTACTATTAAGAAACTAAAACAAACTTGTGCACTTACACGTCTTCTCTCTTCACTCTTCCAATAGGAGTACTTCTCTTGTTCGTATTTCTTGAACCAACACATGAGCTCTGTCACTGTAAGGCCAGTTGCGGAATCCTCAAACTCAGCCTTAACCTCTCTCCGGAAATTAGTACATATATATGTTATGTGTCAGTATAGTACCAGGCCCCAGAACATGAACATGCCGTCTAGATACAAGTAAGTGGTTCAGTCATATACTGATATTTTAGTGCCTCAATTCCTAGACTTGGCTGAGCCTGTGGCACAATTGGACATAAACTTTATTAAGAGAATATTTCTTGAATTTTTGTGAGATTTTCAGCTGCCCCTTGAAAAGAGAGTTTGCCCAAACCTGTCCCCTGATCAGCATGCCACTGTATTCATGCAGTGCCAACTCCCTTTCACAAATATTGTGCATAATACAGTTGTTTTGTTTTACAGAGAGCTATACATAGTATTTTTGAATTTTTATTGGTATGTTTCATTTTTAACTTAAGCACATAAATTATGAAAGTTACCACAAACAACAGATAAAGCTAGATATAAAAGTATTGAACCTTAAAGGAGTGGCTATACAAGGGCCCACTGCCCTGGGTGCAGAGATTGGGAGGGTGCCATAATTAGACATGCAGAAATCTTGTTTTTCAATTTCAGTTAAGAAATTAGCTACATATTATGAAGTAGGAATCAGATAGTTGATTATCAATTTGCCATGTTTAATAAAAAGGCTTTTGATTAATTGATCATTGAAATAATCAATAGCAGGTATTCGCTGACTTCATTTTTCTGGTGTGAGCAAGACACTTGGCGTATCAACAATTTACCTTGTATCAGCTAAATTATTTCCTTATTTGCTGACACAATGTCCCTAATTGACCACCAAGTATGTAGCTGTCAGTGAAATGACACCAGTGTGACCCATGCTATTTACCATTTGTCATATTAATCAATTTGTTACAGTGCAACAAACTTTATATTTATTTTAAACTTGATTTTAGAACATTGCATAGTAGCGTACATTATGGGGGAGGGGGCACAAGTCAGCCTTGCACAACCAACGATGTGGGGGGGGGGGTGAGGCAGCAGGCATTGGACAAATCTGTATTACTTGTTGGGGTCAGTCCTTGTACTTGTCTATATATGTTTTAATGTATAATCATCGTTCAATGATGTGAACGAGTACTAGGTATAACTCTTTCTCTGTAGAGCTGACAATCAGCTTTCCTTTTTTGCAATATTTGTTTTGCTAATATCTGGTTCAAATTTTCCTATTTAAAACGGGAAATACAGTGTATTACAATAATTGATTCGTTAGTGTAAACCTAATTATGATATCTTTTTCTAACATCATTGACGATTAGTATGACTATAAGAGGAACCATGCGAACAATGAACTTCCCACCCAAGCAAGCAAACAAAAATGTGTTGCTTTCAACTGTCAACCCTATTTAACAAGGGCATTAAATTTATAACAATATTAATTATTACATATTTGACGGGACACTCGTATGCCCGCCGGCGGGTAACGGGATCGCAAATAAGCTGGATATGATGCAATGATCACGTGATATAACGTTCGATCGCATTAATTGGATGAAATCCAATCACGTGGAGTCGTTCGAAGGATGCATGTCAGTGTTTTAATTCAAATTCTCAGTCAGTCAGTGGTATTCTTCAGAGACAGTCTTCCATTTTAGATTTACCGCGAAGGTAGCTTTCAACCGTCCATATAATGTCTGGTTTGTTTTTTTGATCGTGTAGGATTGTTTCAAATGGGTTATGAAATATTTGATGATTCTGGTGATGGATTCAAAAGGCATGCTTTTGGGCTTCGCAAGGAAGATTGATACGAAAAAGACGTGGACACCGTTGAAAAAGATGTGGACACCGTTTTAACATTTGATATATCATGACCATCGGCATCACCATGGGTATGTCCATGGACGAACATTGAATGATTACGGTTAAAAAAAACTAAGAAGAACGAAAGAGAAGGGTGCACATGAGATGAGACATGTAACTACATACCGTCGAGAATTATGGATTTTGACATCATGCACATTGACTGATTAGCAATGTACTTATTTTTGACGTTTGTATTATAATTGCACTATGTTTTGTGTAGCTTATAAGCGTATACTGTATTCTACTTACAGTATGGCAACATTTTCCCATGTCGAAGTTTCCGCTAGTTATGGCCTTCTTAATTTTCTTCACCACACTCAAAATTTCGTTCTCCGTCCTCTCAATCCTGTCTACTTGTCTCTTCAAGTCCTTGACTGACCTCTCTTAATCGTTTTGATTTTATTGTATTAAAATTTTTTGCAAGTTTGTAATGATAGTGTGGTACCATTTATTCTCTTACCTCCGTTTAACCGCCCAGTTTCCACATTTGCATGGGTTGTTGCTGCACTTATGGGCGTATTGCTTAAGTCAAATAACCTATTACGGATAGTTTAATATTGATAAACTAACTTTCTTTGTGGTATTTCGTATGAATTTTTTTATAATATAAAAACAATATTGCTTACTCTGGTTCCTGTGTTTCGTCATCAGATCCCACTGCATGGCCTGGTATGTTATGAAACATTTTAATTGTATTTTTTAAGACAAAATCAAGAAAAAAACACAACTGGATATAATATTTTGAAAAGCAATGCTTTGAAAAGAGCGCGAAAAATTACTAAGGCCATCAGCCAATGAAATGCCTTTATTTCTGGGATTTTTGCCAAATAAGGAAAGTAAACGTAGCGTGGGCCTATATTGTCCAGCTCTCGAACAGTCATCGCGATTTTTTTTGTCACAGATTTGAAATTTTGAATGCATTGATATTTAAACGTTTTTAAATCAACACAAAAAAAAATCGTGTACGTTTTGACAGTTCATATCAACGTTTTGCAACTTTCAAAGTGCAATTTGAAGGCCGTCTACAAAGAGACTCTGAGCCAACGTTTCGCACTGTGAATGCTAAGATTTAAATTTTGAGTCGCAAGACAGTCATACAAGGCATCTACAAAGTCGGTCACATAAAGATGTCGGCTGGCTGAAAAACTGCAAGCTCACACAGAACCAGATGTTGACGATATCACTGACACTGGACATTCAGAATCAGATAGGGAGCCAGAAACAGAGTATGACGGGACCAAGACGAATATATCGGGATCAATGACATTGACAGCACGCTGGGTTTCGGTTCCGACATTTCTGATGACAGCGACAGTGATGCTAATACCGTCAGTGATAGTGAGTACGAGAGTGACATCGAGCCGACGAAGACAATATGTTTTACCCATTTCCAAACGAAAAATTCTATTTGTTATACTGTTACGTGCACAGTATAATGAGAAACCAGGTAAAAATCACGTTCAAAAATCGCCTTCCATCAGAGTGAATTTTCACACTTAATCACACTTTGGGCAGTTCACTGCACAGCACTACAACTGATTTTTTAATTCTGTTCTCTGTAACATGTAACATAAGATTCATTACAATCATTGCAACAATCGGATCGGGTTTGTCACAACTGTCTTACTCAGAACCAGATCAGAACACAGATTAATTTGATGCAAAACCCGATTAGGGCCTACCGGCCGTTAATTATTAGGGGGTGTTTATATTGAAGAGGGCCTAAAAGGGCTAGCCCTTCTAGCCGAGGTAATCTACATTCGTGTATACATGGGGAGGGCTAGCCCTGCTACCCGGGCTGAATTTGTTTACCAAATTATTTTCCTGCGAGTCGGAAATTGTGGTTTTGTTAGTTTTGCGAGCATGTTTTAAGAATATAACAGAAAAATAGATGAATACATAGTATGATAGGAAAGGCTGGTCGGGAAAAGCCAGTCAAGCTATATTAGGAGAAACGAGCGTTTATTCACCAGCCCTGTCAGTTGCGTTTATATGGGAAAATCCAGCCCTGGTATCAGGGATCTGGTTGCCACAGACCGAGATCTCGGCAAGGAGCGCTGGCTTGCTTCTTATATAAACTCAAGCTGTATTTTACAAGGAATTACACTCAGGGGCGTAACCTGGGTGTTCGAGTTGGGGGCGTGAGGCTCCATGCCCGACGAATGGGCGTGGTCACATGACTGCCACGCCTAGTTTCTGGGCGCGGTTGCGCAATTGCCATGGTCGGCAGGCTCAGCTCAGTTCCAGTCTCACAATTCATTTGGATTTTTAGTCGTGAAACTTACATTGTCATGGTCATTGGCATTCTAGTTTACTTTTAGTTCAATAGGTTTACCTAAATGCGTGGAAATATTTGGTTCAGTCCATTTATATTGGATTCATAAGACCTAGCATGTGTCCTAACCCAGTCCTACTTTTCCAAACTTACTGCAGACTGTTGAATTCTTTTAAATATTCACATTTAAAAATATTTGAGATCATGATAGGTTTTGCAGTGGCATATGGGACGCAGGTTGACCTTGGAGACACAGATAGTCTACAAACTCTCATCACACAGTTTATGCAGAAATTAAGCAACATCCATCCAGAACTTTTGAGGAAACAGAAGCTCCATGCACTCCACTCACCTTCAGAACGACATGCTTGACTTTGGACCAGCAGCTGGTTTTGCAACTGAAAGGTACAACAATTGAAACATTATGATAGTTAAAGTTGTTTCAAACAATAAAACAGTACACTTCATTTAACCTGTGCATCAGTTCTACTTACAGCGCTATTCAGGCCTCCACCATATTGTCAATGGTGGAATTAGTAATGTTCAATGTTTCAGCATAAATTCAGACATTGGTATATCTTACTCTATAGGTTCGAGGCAATGAACAAAATCATCAGGAATCAGAATGTGCACTCCAATCGCCATGAATCAAGTAAAGACATTGCAAACAAGTTTGCCAAGCACCATATTCTGAAATTTGTCGTCACGGGTGGCATATGGGGAAAGAATCACAGGTAATCATGAATTTAACGTTGAAACCACACCTTAAAATATTAATATGTTGTTAATACAAAATGCAGAAGAATTAAGCTACTGTGTCATATCTGAAGTGTTACTTAGATGTAATTGTTTGTCCTTGTACAGGAAGCATGCCTCAGCACAACTACTTGAACTGTTGAATACTAAAACATTCCAGAAATTTCTTTATGGTGAAGAGATGGACAAAGTTGAGGGCAACGAGAAATAGCATCCATAAATATGGCACACTCAGGATGGTATTATAGACTTCTACATTATTATTGTCTTACTGTAATATACAAGTACAGCCTTTGGTCAATATATCTTAATACTTTTCCTACCTTCATCAGGGTCAATATGTGAACAGTCGACTTCAGTCCATTCCAACAGAATCAGTATTGCCTGCTGAGGAAATTCCAGAAGAGCTAGAGGAACATGAAATCGACCCAAGTGAGCAGCTGTGCAACAAATTCCAAGGTTGTGTTTGTACCGCCACCGAACTCAATGATTGTAAACATGGATAAAAATCATTAAAACATATTATTAAGTCCCCAGCGTCAGTATAACCTGTTCTTGTTGGTAAGAACAGAATCGTATGCGAGGCGATTACAAGTGAAAACGTTCTAACGAGTGTTCATATAATAATTTCGCATTCCACGTGGGTATGTCCATGTGACTGCACATACTTCGTATCACGTGGCGGCACACTCCTCGCCTGGTATTCTTTAGATGCCATTATAATTAAATTTTTATAGTTTATCAATACTAAAACCTATGTGTAGAACAACTATTCATAATAATTATACCATTTTTGTGTTTCATTTTCTAAAAGAATCTTGAATCTTGAATCGGTATTATTAGTTTCTAATTATTTTCGTCCTGAATCAACAGGACCAACTCCGTAACGGGTCTTGTGTAAATGTTTCTTGCGCCTTGTTGTGCCGTCAGCACTGTTGCCTTCCTCACTTTGCCATCAGGGCCGGGCTCAGCTTTCTGTACATGCGCAAGCAGCCAATGATTATGTGGAGTGTCTTTGATTCCCAACAGCACTATGTCCCCTGGTTTTATGTTAGGTTTGGGGTCTTGCCAACGTCTTCTAGTCTGCAGTAATCGTAAATATTCTTTTCGCCATCTGGGCCAGAATATGTTCGCAAGGTGTTGAACTCTCTTCCACTGCTTACCACCCAGTGTATCGCTGTCTAATTTACCAGCTGGCGCTTTAAAGTGCCTATATCAGGGTCAGGGATTTTGCGTTTTTCTAATATTTGAACAAGATAAAGTAAATTAGTAATTTTACTTCTTAGAAAAAAACTC
>JAOTOK010116506.1:0-13824 GCA_025770025.1 Virgularia gustaviana | reverse complement strand
TGTAAGCATCACTAAAATAGCATATTCGTAGAGAGCGTGATTTGCGCTTTCGTTTGGCGTACGGTGGGTCCATTTTGGATGAAAACTACTGGAGATATGAGGATTTGAAGGAAAACGCTTGTTTTTAGGGGTGCTCACCATCGTCCACAAAGGGTTAACGCTCTCAGAGAAAATTACATGCTTCCTGAAAAGTCATTATGCATTGTGATATGGCATGGACTCACAATTTAAAACAAAATGTACTTTGATCAAGGGCTCCGTTTAGCTATAAAATAAACTCCCTGTTCCTCATCACTCACCAGACGTTTTTCAAAAAGTAAATGATACTGTCAAGAGGTTTTTATTTTCTTAGTAACAAAAGACAAACTTTTTTACCAAAACCTTCACAATATATAAAATAAATATGCATGTATTTAGTATACATTTAGAACACTCCATATTGCACAGATATTTTGCGAAATATACATGGCGCCTTATATTTTTTGCTTCCATGGCTGATTGACCATTAGCATAAATATAAAAAATCGTTTGTGACGGTAGTTACGCGTAGGTTACGGTAGTTAACAATAAGGTTTGAGTTTAGGGTTATGGTTGGGGTTGGGTAGCGGTTTGGGTTGGTTGGCAGTGAGTATTTCAAAATAAGACGGCGAGAGTTGTGTCGTCGACCCGAAGCTGTGACTGTGACCCGTAACATAACGTTAAAGAACCGCGAACAAAAGTGCTAAAAGAGGGAACGGTGGGACAAGTTGGGTTAGAATGCGCTTGGATCACCGTATCACGTGACCTCTTGCTTTCGGCGGGAAGAAGCTCCAATTCGAACCGTCGCAGCCATGTTGGATAAAAGACAACTTGCCAGAGTTTTTTCGTCACAACGAACTCAGGAAAGGATTTTGTCTTATAAATAGGTAAGTAAAAGAACCCTGGGTATGTTTTCATCCTATTGGCTAATAAAAGGGGAGGGAAAACGGTTGAATTTTAGCGAAAATTGCTTAGGAGCAACAGCGTCTTCTCCACGGCCTATAAAAGTGCTTTCATACGGGTAACTATTCTTGTATGGTGTTATTATGAGCACAGATAGAGGTTTGCCAATATGCGAGAAGTATAGAGAGTCAACAGCTACACCAAAACAAGTAAATAACTAACAGTAGAGTAGTGAAAATAGCGTGTGTTCTTCACATTCTTGGTGCCTTTAATTCTAGTCCATACCTTGATGTACGGCTTTGTTTAAAGTCAGCGCTATTTGAAATTTCAAATAAGGCGGGCTTAGCCCCAGTGAAGCCGTCGTTTTCAACGCGGAAACCGTTTCTTGCGGTATTTAACTTTCTTTTAGAAGTTATAAATATAAGATTTTCGTTGCTCTGTATAACTGTTTACTAGTTAAAAGGGCGTTAATGAAGCGGGAGTTCCATGACAATGGCAACGTTGCCTCATGTGTGTGTATAAAATGCCTTTTGTTAACAGGAATATGCATCCTTTCCTGTCGATTCTCTTGTATGGCTTGTATTTAGATACTTGATATCGCCAGGAAGTAGAAATGTGCTTACTAGCTTCAATGTTGTTTTCAATATGCGCATACACTTACAGAGTGAGAGTAGCACACTCAAGAAAATGCCGTTGTTGTAGATTACTACGTCTATAAAATAATCACAATGTAAATGTGCCACAAACTACAAAGAGAATGTATTTTATAGCAGACATTTTAAAATACACCTTATTTGCATATAAATGTGGGAATGTAATTTACAGTTCAAGCACTTGGAGTTGGAGAACTTTCATGCTCGTGTTAGTCTATTTTTTAAATTTTAGCAATCAAATTGTGTAGAGAAGCTATCCGAGTACCACTGTCACAGCAACATGGTACACTATATATAGTCAGAAAATAATTGATCATCATATTTTCAGCTTTGACAGTCTGTGATAAAAACATTTGATGAAATATCAATTGTAAACACCCTTACGGCTCAATACACTTTTGACGAAATTCCATATTGTTAAACTTAATTGCAAAATTAAAATGAAAAATAAAGCAGGAATTTTTTTTTCATTTTTAACTCATAATTAGGGGTGATGGTTACTGTGATGAAACATCTGCTACTGTAAACCCTCAGGCATTTTGAAATTCCATCATTGAGAAAATAATCATAAATTCTGCAGAACTTCTGCAATTAGTTCCATGCGAAAAAATATTTCTTTCGTAGATTTTGTGTTTATTTGATATTATATACCTTGTAATTTAGTGAGGTTGTTGGACTGTGCTTGAAGGTAAATGAGCTTGAACTAAAAAGTATTTATTAACTAATCCTTAATCATATTATTACTTAATCATAGAGTGACTTAATACAGACTGATAATGGAAATATAAAAAACAGCAGCACATTATCACCTGGTATCTGATTGCTTTTTGACAGCAGGTGACAAAATTTTGAAAAAATGTGATATGAAAGCTAGCTGATATTACTGGCTTGATGGTAATTGCTACTGTAAATGCAGGCACAGTGAAGCAATGATAATTGGGGGTGGCTATATTCATGTATTACTGATTTCTCTTTTCATTACTGATTTCTTTGGAAAATGGTAAAAATTATTTTGTTTTTATGGCACATGGTACAACTATCATTGCTCCGCTGCCCCTGGCTAGATGCATGGGAACCCAACTACATTATTCATGGGAAGATGCAAGCTTTGGTTATTTTATTTTTGTTTATTTACTTCTAACCTAATAGGATATCCTTGGAGGGGCTCTTTATAAAACAAGTTTTCTATCATGCAAAAATATCTTTGCAAATTGCTTTTTTTACCCTAATGATATGTGATTATTAACTATCTTTGTTTATTTTCTTTGTTTTCTGTTTTCAGGTTGCAACATACAGTGCCAGATACTTCATTATAGCTGCATAAAAGATGTTTTATGCAAATTTTATCCTTTCAAAGAAAGGGCCTCTGGCTCGGGTCTGGCTTGCTGCACACTGGGAAAAGAAGTTAAGCAAAGCCCATGTATTTGAAACTGATGTTGAGTCCTCTGTGGAGAGCATCATGTCACCAAAAGTGAAGATGGCATTGAGGACTTCTGGTCATTTGTTGCTTGGTGTTGTAAGAATATACTCACGGAAAGCCAAATATCTGTTGGCTGACTGTACTGAAGCTTTTGTCAAGATTAAGATGGCTTTTCGTCCTGGGATGGTTGATTTACCAGAAGATGGTAGAGAGGCAGCAATGTCAGCAGTCACCTTGCCTGAGGTTTTCAATGATTTTGACATGCCATTACCTGGCTTAAAGTAAGTGAAATTCTAGCATTAAATGTACAACTTATAGTTTTCTCTTGCTACGATATGCTAAAAATATACTAATCCATAGGATTATTTCTACTGTTGTTGAGCTACTAGTAAGAAATGAAAGGTGACACTCACCAATAACGAGTTGTCCAAAATATGTATTTTAAGAAAAATGCCAGATGATCTGTCAGACTGAAGTAGAAGCTGAGGTTTTCCATTAGTTGGACTAAAATGTATTATAAGTACGGATAACTGTAATAATGACTATAATATTTTAGACTATTTGTTCGTCATAATATATGCCTCCTTTACATGCATTGTATGGAAGGGACAAAATTAGGGATCCCATAATTATTTTTCTTTGTCTTATCTAGCGATTTTGACATACAGGTTCAGTTTAACTTGAACCAGAGCAGAGCTGAAGAAATAACATTAAAAGAAGACTTTATTGTAATGAATTCCTTTGCTGATGAAGGCTTTGGTGACATTTTGTTTGGTGATGACCATGAAAAGGAACTCCTTCGAGAGGGTTCAGCTCTAGATGAGTCCTCTTTTTTGCATTCAAAAGATGGCTCAAAACTGCTGTTAGAAGAATCTGGTGTAAAGGATGGCCTAAATATAACCGATAAACCCAAAATAGGTATGTATGGAAGAACTGAAGGGAAATGCCTTATCAAGAGTGCAAAATGTTCGATGAAAGTCAGGACTGGGGTTTGATAAGAAACAATGGCACTAAATGGGTCTCAGTAAAGGGTTTCATATGTAAATAGACAATCATGTGACTTTGCTTACAAGTGTAATTTGAGAAGTGGTGTTAGCCAAGTTGAACTTACCTCTAAAGTTTTCTATTTTTAAAGTTTGAACTAAAGTTTTCAATTTTTGTGTAAAGTTTTCAAACTTTCTATAAAATTTCCAAAAATCTGTTAATGCTTTATTGTACTTGTCATTGCATGATTATAAAATGGCCCTTAATCACTTTCACCCTATATTTTTACTAATCACTTTCACCCTATATTCTCCTAATTTCTGCAGGCCTTCAGTTAGATGAACCACTTGGGCGTGATGACTTTGGTCTTGGAAATGATATCCTTGGTGGAGACGGGTTTGGTGATGAGCTTGGCGAAGGAGTGCTGCCACCGCTCGAAGATCTTCCTTCGATATCTGACATGAATGTGACCTTAGAACCACTGGAAGAGATTGCGGAAAATGGTCAAGTTAATGAAGAAGAGAAAATGGATGTCGATGAACCTAAAATTCCAGAAGACGAACAGGATGTCCAACAAGAAATGCCTCAAACTGGTAAGCTATATTTTGTTCTACTACAATAATAGTGTTGGACTGTCAGTTGTGCAATATTTTAAAACTTTACATTTGAATTTTGAAGTTATGTTAAGTAAATTCTGTTATTTAGGTCCAGAGTCAACTTAATTGGCATGAATTGAATAAATGATAAAACGAGTGCATAAAACGGCTCCGTTTGGATAGCTTATATTCTAATGCAATGTTTTATTGAGACATAAATTACAAGGACGATTTTTCTCCAGGGTAGTGTCCGCTTCATCCATCTCGCATTATTTCTATGCAGTAACTGTCATACTGTACCGGTGTACCACGCGTCAAGGCGTACATCAAAGCCCCTGGGTATGAGGCAGATACTGTACCTGGTCGAATATCCTTTATTGGTGACCAAACATGTAAACACTTGCCATAGTGTATGCATGTAATTTAGAATGGGATATATGTAGGCTATACACAACTTAACATTGGTACGCCTTTTATTTTTCATGTGCAGTGCAAGATGCTGGAAACGAGACAACCATTGTTCAAAATGAGGCCGAGGCCTTTGTGCTGGAACCAGTCGAAGTTCTTAATAAGGAAAAGCGAAGTAGACGAAAAAGAAAATTAATCGTAGATGAAGAAAAAATCCTTGACAGCACCACCATTTGTGACCAGCTGGCCAACACTGAAGACATTGTCAAACCAGCCACCCTTGCTCCTCCGACAAAACTTCGAATGCGCTTAAAGGAGGCATCCACATGTGACAAACTATTCAACCTTCCAGCCGTGAATAGCATGGCCCCAGATCTTTGTAAAATTTTTAAACAAAACTTAACAGCAAAGGTTACCGACGATGTTGAGCCTGATGAACAAACGGAGGAACTTGATGATATTGAGAGCCCCCGAAATGCTGACAAAGATATTACCGAGGAACAACTAAAAAGTCCTAAATCACCCCGCAAACGAAGAGCAGCACAGTCAACGGAATCCGGGTCACGAGCGACGCGCACAGAAATCTCCCCAGATGCGAGTAAACCGTTTGTAGAGAACGAAGACGGGCCTCTTGAAGATTTTGGAGGTGCAGATGAATTTATACCGGAAGACCATGAAGCGAACTTGGATGATACCAGTCCAGATGAACCACCGGAGTCGAGCATGACAGAGGAGCAAGGTACTGAAGAGAAAGATGAGGAATTCCAAGAACGACGATGGACCAAGAGGACGCAACAGCTCATGCACACACTAAAAAGAGAGCTTCGTAAAAAAGACAGTGCTTCTTTGGATTATCTGGCTAAAAATGAAAATCGCAAACACGTAGCATGTAAATTCTACAGTTGTCTTCTTCTAAAACGGGACAACGAAATCGAGTTGCAGCAAAAGGAGGCCTTTGGTCAAATTCTTGTCTCAAAAGGACCTTGTTTTTACTCATAGGATTTCGAAAACTCTTACTATGGTTGCGAAGACCTCAAAGCGGCGTCTTTTATTCATATTGAAAATGTTCTCTGTGGGAACATCTCGCTTAACAAGAGTTTTTACTGTAAATTTTCTTATACATAGTGGACATGTTACATAAGAGAATTTGTCGTGTCTTTTTAGTTGCTAGATTTTTGTACTTTTAGTATTCATTTCCGAGACATTCTTAAGTATGTGATATATTTGTGTATTTTGTTTAAAATGAGTAGACATGTAGGTTTTAAATGGTCTGTTGTTTACTCATAACAGTGTATTGACTCTATAATTTACATTTACTTGTTATAAGATTCCTTTAATTTTAAAATTAAGTATTAAGCATTCTTACGTGTAAATATTCAAATACAATTTTTCAATCCACTTTGATGTTTCTTTTTGCCACAAAATCGTACGTTCAACGCCTTAATAATTGCGCTTTAGAACAATACTTTTCCATATTTACACAAGTGTTGCGTTTTTTTGAGACACCCTGTATGCTCTTTATAATCAGGTGGCATCTCCCATGTGGGGCCCCGTTTTGCACGTCTGTTTTTTGTTGTTCAGTTTAATAAATTTCTAATGAAAAAGAAAATACATTTATACCAATACCACCATTTAGAATGTTGATTTACAGCTAAGAGAATGGGCTACATCAATCCCATCATCGGTTCCACTCCCCACCCCGCTAAAAAGGAATACTACCCCTACCCCCAGAGGATAATTCGTCAGCTTTTCAATTTCAAACGGCTGCATCGTTCGAAAACATGGCGTTAGGTTCGGCAACGCTTTTGACAACGTGGTTTGGTTTGACACTGTTTTTATTTTAGAGCACCACCTATTGCCTCAATTGTACTAACCATCCTAAATTATTGAATCCTTGGGAATTCGCTGTTTAGCAGGAGAACGCTACCAATTCGATCTCGTAAGTACACTACCAACGTGAATTTTAAATAAGTTACATTTAATTTTAAATGTCTGGCTTACTACTGGCAACAATGACTGTAAACAAAGTAAAAGTTTGAAATTAGATAATATATTATCACATGGTAAATAAGAATAGGATCGTGTAATATGAGTGTACCCTTTACCTTTGTTATTGGTATGCCCGTAGCAGTATTCTGTAGTACCCTGTACTAGTATTCAATAGTTTATGAAGGTCAACGTGGTATTCCAGTAGCAATGTAAATTTCAATGTTAATGCAATTTAGTTATTACTACTATTGGTAATCAATAGTTTATACTAATAGACCGTATTCCAGTTCCAATGCTTACAGTTTAGTTATTACTATTGGTAATCAATAGTTTATGAAGGTGATCTTCAGTCTTCTGTTCGGGCATTGAATGCTTACAATTTAGTAATAAATAGTACTACTATTGGTATTCAATAGTTTAGAAAGATGCATGGTCTTCCAGTTCCAATGCTCATTATTGTCATGGCAGGTATATATGCTTGACAATTACCTTATTCGTACTATTTTTTGCAACCTTTAATTTTGCAATTTTCAAGCCTCGCAAATAAGAAGACCAGCGAAATTTACACCCACAAAATTAAATTCAAATTAACATTGCCTCAAACATTACTACTTTTTGTCACCCTTATATACTTTTTTGTCATGTAGTTTTTTATCAAATAAAATGTTGGTACTTCAGACATTTTTTTGCGAAATTAAAGCCACTCTTGAAATTTGTTTAGCCTCACAAAATACTGCATGCAAAAAATCATGAAATTAAAGCCCTGCGAAAATTAGTACGAATAAGGTAGATACATTTTGGAGGCCCTCATGCATCTGGGGCCTAAGGCATGTTGACCCTCTTGCCCCCTCCCCATTTTCATACCCCACAAAATACCTTCTGCCCTAGGGTTGCCCATACTTTATAGCTACTCAGGCATGTGTCAATACATGTGCTATCATTTGCTATCAGCCTCATTCGAGAAAGCCCGCCGACAATCTTCATTTTGACTTTCAATAATGTTTTAATAAGCTATGCTAAAACATGATAGAATGAGAGAATGATGTATTTGACATGCATGCTATTCAGAATATTCCACTTTAACTTACACAACCAAGTAGCAACTCATTCATTTTAAATTTATTATTATCAGGTTAGAACATGTCTTCCTTCCATTTTGATTTGATTTTATCAAAACGAAGCTCCTTGGCAAAAGTATGGCTTGCAGCTCATTGGGAGAGAAAACTAAGCAAGGTGCAGGTGTACGAGACCAACTTACAATCATCAGTGCAGGATATTCTTAACCCAAGAACTCCTATTGCATTACGAACATCAAGCCATCTCCTTGTTGGCCTTGTGCGAATTTATTCACGAAAAGCAAAATATTTGCTGACTGACTGTTCTGAAACTCTTGTGAACATCAAGGTTTCCTTCAGACCTGGAGTCCCTCTATCTACTCTGGTTAAACCGAAGGCAAAAAAGCAAGTTAAAGATGTCATGGATTGCCCACTCTTCATTACAGAAAAAGTTGATCTGTTCGATCAGTGGGTGCCAGAAGTCAGGTAGATAAGACAGCTTGATTCGAACTATTAAATTTTCTGGCTTTAATATTGACTGATGGCCCGCCTTATCTTACACATCTTCGCAGCTTAATATGTGACAAATTGGCTGGTCATCGTGAAACGCTCCAATAGCAAAGTTATGTGCTAATATCGTACTAGTTGCAAGCCAGTCAGATTACAAGAAATTTTATATCCACAGATTGATCCTGTTTTTTTTAAAAATTTAATTGGTCAGTTTTGTTGGTGTTGGACAGTCATATAAGGGCAATCTCCTGAAATATTGCTATTGGCACCCTTAGTGCAATGTCAGTGTAATCTGTAACCCTGACCGGGGGGAGAGGGAATTGATCGAAGCTGGTGTATTTGTGAGTTTTGAGCAGACATACATACCCCAGTTGCCACTTAACCTTGGACTATAGGACAAACTGATGTGCTTCAAAACCAGGGGTGTATGCCCCCTGATATCGCCTTGTTGTTAAAAACCAGACTTTGTCTGAAAGTTATTGAAAATATAATATATGAAAATATTTAAAAAGTACATTGTCCACACTCATGTTGTGACCATGCTAAAAGGCAACACATTAAGGGTATTAATTTTTTCGCTTTTTCTGTCAATAATTTCATATATTTTAGTAATGAACTGGATTGCACATTAAACCAAAGTAAGGCAGAAGAAATCACGCTGAAGGAGGAACCAATTAAAGTTAACAGGTTGGAAGATTACTTTGAAGATGAGGGATTTGGAGATATGTTTGTGGATTCTGGTAAGAAATATGTTTAATCATAACTAAAACTACCTTAAAGTGCCTTCAAAAAATCTTCAAAAAGTTTCACGATTTACCATCATGAATTTTGGTGAAGTAATTTTTGTAATTGGCCAAACGTTTCCGGAGTTATGATCCGTAAACGCCATTATTAATAGTTCTGTGGTTCACTTACTAAATATGACGTTTGTGAGATCAAATACAGAACCCGCATTATACATCATATTTCCAAAACACAAAAGGGCCAATATTGTGTTTTAGTAATAAGATGTAGTAGATGTAATGCGGCTTCTGTATTTGCCCCAATTACACAATTCCCTAATTGCCAAGTGAATCATAGAAATATCAATTTTGACGAGTTTTGGCACGCCATAACTCCAGAACTATTAGTCCGATTTCAGAAATTATTTCATCACAATTCATGATAAATCGTAGATACTAGACTGTGTATTAGTGACATATGCAGTGTGACAACTTGATTCATAATTCCCAGTCACCTAGACTGTTAATATCCAGTTTTCAAACGTTCAAATGGTGCAGTTAACATTATGTTTAGCAAAATATAGCACGGTTGCATGGCAACATGGCTGGAAATACAATGTGTAAATACGTAATTATAAAGGCAATTTTGAAAATTTAATTTTATTTAAGCTGTTTGTTCATATTTATTGAGACTGGTAAAAACATGAAGTCCAATCCTAAATATTTTCTCACTTTTGTTTTTAGAATTTTCTGAGCAGAGCCTCCACAACAGTGAAGCAGTGTTCACTCGGGTTTATAGTTTTGCCGATTCAGCATATGGGACTGAAGATGGTTTTCTAGGCGAGGCGTCATCTTGCTACGCCGACTTCAGTGACCCGGTTTTTCCACTAACACCTATTAAAGGTGATGCAGAGAGAAAAATAAATGCTGTAGCAGTGGACAGTGACATGGAGGGTGTCAAGACTAACTTATGTATGTTAATTTATTTCAAAATCACTCAATTATGTAATAATAATCTGCTGAACTTTGCGCCGCTGCTTGAAAAAGACAATGTGGTGGCAAAAATCAGTTGTTATGAGCGGTTTCTCATTAACTGGAACGAATTGTTCCTTTAAACTTCACATATGAGCTTTATAGTAAATACGAACCATTTATGGAGGCGGGCACTTCATTTTTAGTAGACTACCCCTTTAAACTTGTCCCAGGTCGACCTCCTTGATTGCATGTATATCTGAAGTAAAATTGTTAATCGTGGCGATGACTTGGCATGCTTTGTAGCCGGAGCTCGACTTGTTTTATCTGCAGGCTTTTGAATCTTATTATCATGAATTTCGGCGCGAAAAAGGATTAACATGCGGTGGGGTCATATTACATAATGGGTACCGTAAGCAACGAGAACGGTGACGGGAAAGATAAACGTAGAACAAGTCTTCTATTTTTCAATTTCTTATCTCTCCTACCCGCTTGTGCGAGCTATATGCTTTAAAAAGCAACTTTTAAGTAGTTGAAAACGTATAAAACAAAATAAGGCTTTAGCTAAAGACAACCGCCTTCTGTGGCATCAACGTTGTCCTTGGGACGTCAAGAACACAAACACGCTGTGAACATGCATGCCTGTAATATCTGTTTCAAATAATTTGACCGTTTGAGAAGGTTTCCCCGTTTTGCGTCGCCGTCGTCGTTGCTTATGCTTAAGGTTCCTATTGTAGGGGCCTTTGAAAACTTCATGGGAGGTTCGAAAAAACTGCAAACTAAGTCGTGGAATGGTTTTAAAAGTTCTTGCATTTTAGACAATGTGTGAATATACTTCAAATGTCATTTAAGTTCATCTAAAACCCATTTTTCTTTTGCTAGTGCCAATGGACACTTACGATGAACTTGAGCCAGAACCTCCGACCAGTCCGCCTAGTCGTACCTTGATAGACGTCGAGCCTCGGTTGGAAATAGAACTCGTGGATTCTTACGATTTTAAAAACGAGATCAGTATAGATCCATTGGAAACATCTGTGCAACTGAAGAAAAAGAGAACACCTGTTAAACGTAAACTAGCGATCGACCATGAAATATCTATGACTCGGGAAGCGTTCTTCGACCAAATCAACAACCCCACTGGTTTGACCGACCAACCTGAACTAGCGCCAACCACAAAACGGCGGATGAAAGGAAGCATACACAATACGTTGAAGTCGTTGTTCTCCGAAAGCCCCAGGGAATGCTTGGCACCGTGCTTGGAGAAACTCTTTAAATCCCCTAGCTGTTCTCAGTCAACCTTTGTTGCTACCACACCACGCAAAGAAGAAAGCTTGGAGATGACAATCTTCGATGACGACGACGATGACGATGGTGAATTTATTTCGGCTTTTATTCCACTTCATGACATTGATTACTCATCGGGTGAAGAGGATATGCCTAACCTAGCCAATGATTCAGTTGATCGTATTGTTCAATCGATTGATAATTCTCCCAAAAACCCTAACTTGGCAGACAGAGGTTTTCACCATGAAGGCACAGTTGCCGACGAACCACCACAACAGGGCTCCGACCTAGGCCCAGGTTTAGATTTTGATCAAGAAGACATATCACACGACGCGTTTTGTGAATTTGTTGAGCAGCGGGTAGAAAAAGTAAGTCCACTTCCAGTAGAGTTTACTGAAGTTATATCGACCAACACTGGTGTACCAACAAGAAAAGAGGTAGCGAGGAAATTCTTAAAATGTCTTTTGATGCAACGTGATGCTAGACTTCATTTGGAGCAAACTTCACACTTCTCTCCGATTATGCTGCACACTGGAAATGCACATGAAAAGAACGTAGCATAGTACCAGCTCTGGAAACAACCTCGTCCTATTACATCATTTTTGTTAAGTGTTGGAAATTTTCTCCATGGTTGACCAGAATGAAATCTGAAAACTAGGCGTTTTTATGGTTATATATAATATAATGTAATACAATAACAATAGTAATAACCATTCATACTTCTTTCTTGGACGTAGTGAAAACCTGGAACCACGGGCTTACGTTTAACATTAGAGGTAGGGTTAGCGTAAGGATGAAGATTGCCCCCAATTTTGCGTATTCGGACCGGTTTTGTACCCTTGCAAAAAACCGTTAAATTTCGTTGTATGGGTACTAGAAATGCACGTTCTTTTCAAAACCAATGACTCAAACTCCAATTTGCTTGTGACTGGAAGGTTTTTTGTCAAATGGGACATCAAAAACACCTCATTGTTTTACTGATTTTGTGTCACATTTTCCCTTCTGTAGTCATATCATAAACAACAACTTATTATTGACATCGCTTGTTCAGTCTGTACAGTGAAATACCGGACCTTGTTTTTTTAGCACAGTCCGATATTTCACTGTAAAGACCTAACGCTCAGTCAATAAGCTTTAAGTATCCCACCATGTTCCGTGATATACCGGAATATTACGTGATATTCTGTCATATATCGTGATATTTCGGCATTTCCTTATTCTGGGTTTTCACAACGGCCCCTATTTTAGGTTCATATTTGTTAATATTTAATCACACTGTATTTAAAAGCAACAAACTTTGCTATACTAATTACGATACACACATGTACATACTTCTTACATAGGTTAAAGTTATTGCTTATAAACGCTTCGTTTTTGAAAAGTGACATTTTAGATTATGTTTTATTCATTTCTTATTCACCTATTGAAAAATTGAAAATACTCATAAACTTATTGGTTTGTTTTTATCTTTGGTTAGGGTTAGGGATAGGGTTAGTAAGGGTTAGGGTTAAGGTTAGGGTTAGGTTAGGGTTAGGGTTAATAAGTGTTAGGGTTGGGGTTACTAAGGGTTAGGTTTAGGGTTAGGGTTACTAAGGGTTAGGGTTACTAAGGGTTAGGGTTACTAAGTGTTAGGGGTTACGGTTAGGTGTAGGGTTAGGGTTACTTAGGGTTAGGGTTACGGTTAGAGGGTTGGGGTTAGGGTTACTAAGGGTTAAAGTTTGGGTTAGGGTTGGGGTTAGGGTTACTAAGGGTTAATGTTTGGGTTAGGGTTAGGGTTACTAAGTGTTAGGGTTGGGATTAGGGTTACTTAGGGTTAGGTTAGGGGTAAGGGTTTGAATTAGGATTGATACGTTTATAAATGGAAATTAGTCATCGAATGGTCATGTTGGCGCCTACGGTTGTCTAATTTATAGACGTTTTCTGGCTAGTTGTGGCTTCGCTTTCTCAACTTGGAGAAGTTCTTATAGTTGTACCCCCGATGGTTACAAACATATATATTAACCAAGTAGGCTGTCTTGTCATGAACATCCTCAGTGGCCCAGTGGACTGATGAACAGTGTGGGTGGTAAGGTGTGGGTTCAAGTCCTCACTCGGGCAATTTCTTATATCTCCACATTTTTACCAAGCTACGTTCACCAACAAATATAATGACCAAGTAGCTGACATTTTAAGGGGGGGTTTAGTGGCGCAGTGGTCTGACGGACTTGATGTACGTGGTTCAGTATGTGTGATAGATTCCCAAGTTAGAACTTATCGTTAGGTTTCTCCCCATTCCAAAGTTAGCAATTACCTTCTGCAAGTTTTTGCCAA
>JAOTOK010116395.1:2289-13828 GCA_025770025.1 Virgularia gustaviana | reverse complement strand
CCAATATTTTATTAAATAATTTACTAACAAGATATTAATGTAATCACTGATTGTAATCTGCTTGGCCATTGGTCATTAGGAATTTCTTTGGATCATGGCCTACTTTCCACATCCTGTAAATGTTGTGCCAAGGCCAGCATGATTTGATGCATGTTGAGAAAGATCATTAAAAAAAGCTTGTTCCATAATGTGTCTTACTGAACTTCTATCTCAAGGTGCATGAAGTAAATTGCATAATTTCAATAAAATTTTAAAATAAATTGTAGAAAAAAAGGTAGAAAACGTAACCCAGTTTCAGCGAAAACTCAAAGAATATACTTAAAGCAAAAGTATTCTCTAGTGTCTCTAGTTTCTTCAAAATTATTAGGCAGCTTCGCTCTTGCTTCGATCGCGCGTAAACAAAATAACTCAAGTACGCATGCGCACGAATCGACCAATCAGAAAAAAGTCTCCTTTGTTCTCAGTCCCCAGGTTGAAGCACTGTCGATCGACATTTTTTGTCATAATGTCGAATTCCACGGGTTGCGTTTTTGTTGACCATTTCCGAGGCTTTAGCATAGGCTTCTTTCATCGCATCTCACCATTTCATGGTGTACTGTGAGTATCCTGTAGCCTTCTCATCACGTCCAACGTTGAAAATAAGATCAGTAGGGAGTCTAGGTGGTGGGCCAAATAAGAGATAAAATGGAGAGTATCCCGTCATTTCATGGCGTGTGCAGTTGTATGCATGTACGAGTTTGTTCACATGGTCCTTCCAGTTGCTTTTGTGAGCTTCTGGTAACGTACGCATCATGCCAAGCAAGGTTCTTGCACGTATCTTGTATCTTGTGAAGTAGTCTACCACAACAAGAATATATTCATACCCACCAGAAGAACGTTCAAGGTGGACAAAGTCGATCGATATCATCTCAAAAGGGCTGGTTGTAAGGATTGGTTGCAGACGTTGTAGTGTTGGTCGTCTCTTCTTCAGACATTGGCATACGTGATTGACATAATGTTCTATATCTCTCCACATGTATGGCCAATAGAACCGGTCACAGGGGCGTAGGAACCGTGGGGGCCGTGGGGGCCGCGGCCCCCCCAATAATTCACGTTGGGGGGCCGGCATATCTTTTGGCCCCCCCAATAATAGTTCCTAATTTATCACTATTATTTATAGCAGATAAATAAATGAATTCAAAACTAGAAGTAATACAAAATCTATACATAAAATATTAATGTTCGATGCTCTATGTTCGTCCATCGATTGTCAGGATCGTTGCATAGCCAGCAGTGGGTACGTCAGCTTGTTGGTCAGCGGTATTTGCACGCGAAAAGCTATCATCTAGCGCGATGTAAATCATGGACGCTATACTTGCTGCTATGATGAATAAAACATGAGTACACGTTCCATTAAAGACTTTTTTAAGGTCGTAGAGACCACAGAGACTACTGACGAGAGCGTAGCCGCTTCCGAACAAAGAAACGTGAATGCCAACGCCCTGGAAGAAGGTAATTAATGTAGGTTTTCACTTTTTAGAAAAAATAATTCTGTAATATATATTTCGTTCGCCAGTGTCAGGGTTTGTACACTAACACTGCAGAATGTCAGTCTCATTGTCCATTTTTCTGGTTTCATTTGCATTTTGCAGATGCAAATTTCGGTGAAACACACCAACCTTTGGGTTCTCCCCAAATTGAAATTATGGAAAATGAAACTGTTGATGATGAACAGGTATATGATTATGTCATTATGACTTCTAAGACCTAATTGTTTGTTTGAATTATAATATTACTGTTGTCACTCACTCTGTTTATCATAGCGACTAACGTAATCTCTTTTCAGCCTCAGAGCAACCAGGGTAGTAATCTTCCTCTGTTGTGCGGAAGACGTAAGTGAACCATTCCAGCCGCGCTGTCAGAAAATCCTGGCACAAACATCTATTGTCTCAGGCAAAGGGAAAAACCTACGTGTTAGAACATTCCAGGCAGATTGGTACGATAGTTATCCTTGGCTTACGTTATGTAACACCAGCAACACCGTTTTCTGTTTTTACTGCCGTAAAATAAAGAGAGAAGGATTGTTAACCTTCAGTTCCAAACAAGAAACTGCCTTTAGTAAGGACGGCTTTAATAACTGGAAGAAAGCTCGAGAGCGGTTCAGAAAGCATGAGACTAGCGAAGCCCACAAAGAATGCGTGGAGAAGCATACTCTTATGCATCAAGTTCCGGTTGCCAGCCAGCTAGCAGTTCAACATAAGAAGGCTCAAGCATTACATCGCGCACTACTGGGAAAGGAAATATCCTCCATTAAATACCTTCTGCGACAAGGCATGCCAATACGAGGTCAGTGGCAAGAAAAACGCTTTTGTTTGTTTGCAGGATTAAGTGAACAAATCTATACTTGACAATGGTCAACCGAAATCACGTTCTTTATTGTTTCTTTTGTAACCACAATTTAGGGCATAAAGATGAAGAAAGTAATCTTTACCAGTTACTCAAGGCCAGGGCCGAAGACGTGCCAGATATTTTAAAGTGGCTGGAGTTGAAACACTACCAATCTCCACAAATAGTAAATGAACTCATTAATGCCATGGGTCAAGATGTTCTTCGTGGAATTCTGCTAAAAATACGAAAAGCGGGATATTTTGGTGTCATGGCTGACGAAACAAGAGATGTCTCCAACAAAGAACAACTGGTCATTTGCTGCCGTTGAGTCTTTTAACATTTATGAAGATCCATTAGGTCTTGTACAAATCTCAAATTGCACAGCCGATTCAATTGTGGCACATATAAAGGATGTTCTGTTACGATGTGTCTTGCCTTTAGAGCAGTGTCGTGGCCAAGCTTATGATGGTGCGGCGGTGATGAGTGGCAAATCCCATGGTGTTTGCACACAAATTCAGCAACTAGAACCACGAGCCATACCTGTTCACTGCTTGGCCCATAGCCTAAATTTGTGCTTGCAAGATGCATGTAAATCGTTTCGCCTAATAAAAGATGCCCTTGACTTGGTCCGGGAAGCCGTCCATATCATTAACAAGTCGCCAAAAAGGGCTGAAGTATTCAAATCAAAGCAAACTGAAGAAGACCCCATACTTGGCCACCAGAATTTGAAACCACTTTGTCCAACTCGTTAGACAGTTCGTACCGACGCTATTTGTGCTGTTCTGAAAAATTATGATGCTCTGAAAGCAACCTTGGAAGACGTTTCCATTGAGGGCGGAGATGTCGGTCTGAAAGCTGAAGGCATACTTGCACGACTGGGGAATTTCTCGACTCTTTTTGGTTTGCGATTGTCCCACCTCGTGTTTAGTGCAGGAGAGGAACTATCACGAACATTACAAAGTAAAGATTGCACAATCGATATCGCCCTTAAATCTTCACATCTTACCCAGAAATACTACAAAAGACTGCGTTCAGACGAAGAGTTTGATAGTTTCTTCCAACGTGTAGTAGATGAATCTGAAGGCAAAACAGAAGCTCCAACTTTGGCACAGCAACGGAAAGCACCGGCAAGATTAGATAGTGGTAGCGCTGGTCATCGTTTTAGCACCCCAAAAGAATTTCATCGCCAGCAATATTTCGAAGTTCTCGACCTCGTGCACCAAGAACTTCTTCGACGATTTGACCAGGAAAGCTTTTCGTTACTTAAAGAGATTGAGCACCTGCTTTTAAATGCGGCCAATGCAAAGCCTTTCGTCATCGCAGAAATGATTTCTCACACCTATGCTGCAGATCTTGATATGAAGCGTCTGGAGTTACAATTGAAGATGCTTCCTGATCTTATTAAGTGTTCGGGTTCAGTGCCCATAAAAGAGGTCACAAAGCTTGAAACTATTTGCAGTGTATTGGTTGAAAATCCCAACAGCCGACAACTGTTCTCCGAAATTGACAAACTTCTCAGGCTCTACCTTACGGTTCCGGCGACAAGTGCCACAGCTGAACGCACATTCTCGGTCCTTAGAAGACTAAAATCATACCTTCGTTCTACCATGTCGCAAGAAAGGCTGAATAACATCATATTTGCCAACATTTATCAATCGGAAATCGATAATCTTGACAATTTGCAACTTCCAACGAGCGTAGAAGATCGTTTTTTGGATCCTTCGATTAGTTACATGTTTACATTTTAGAGTCGTTTTAAAAAATAATTCCAACACACCTTTGTTCTATATAATCTTTAAAAGTCTGACATAGAAAACTCCAAGTACGTAGTTATAACTGCAATGACCTAGGGCCCCAAATTCTACTCAGGGCCAGTCATGATGGCACGTCGTCGACGGTCGGCCCCCCCAATCGCCAGCTTGTTCCTACGCCCCTGACCGGTCACGTGCTGAGCTCAAGACTTTTTCTGTTCCCAAGTGTCCCATATTCTCGTGCAACTCTTTGAAAACTAGACAATGCAGTGCGCTTGGTAAAACTAGTTCTGAGTTGTGATGAAGAACGTCCGTGTCATCATCGAAAATTAATCTTCTCACTTCAGTTGTTTCTTTCCGTCGTTGGGTGGGACATGGAGTCTTTTTTGGATCTCACAATCTCTTTAATATGCTTAATGTTGGGATCTTTCTCTTGGGCCGACGCAATCTCATTGATGGTGTATCCAGTCCTTGTGTGTAGGAACTGCTCATCTTCCAAAAGCGACTGTTCCTGCGTGGTAACGGCTGATAACCAAGCTACTGCACCAACGTGCAAGGCGTTAACCGCAGTTGTAGATGCACGGAGTTCGTCTTGTGACACACTGTGCGTGCATGACTCCATGTAATTTTCAAATCATGTGGGGAACCGTGACAAGCTATCGGCATCCGTATTTTCTGTACCAGGACGGTATTTAATGTTGAAATTGAAATCGGAGAGTTCACCAACCCATGTTAGCCCGGTGGCATTCAGCTTTGCTGTGGTGAGTACATACGTCAACGGATTATTGTCAGTGTATACAGTGAAGTTTAGCGCGTAATAAAGGTAATCACGAAACTGCTCAGCCACAGCCCATTTAAGTGCTAAGAATTCGGAATGTAAGTAATAATTTCGTTCTGGAGTCAATGTCCTTGAGGCGTATGCAATGACGCATAGCACTCCGCACTGTGTTTGGTATAAAACTGCACCTAGACCGTTCTGTGATGCATCTGTATGGACGATGAATGGATCATTATACTGCAGGTAAGCGAGAACAGGTGGTGTCGTGATATGGTCTACTAGAACGTCCAACGCGTGTTTGTGTTCCGCGGTCCACTCTACCGGTGTGCTACATGGAAGCTGTCCGTTTGCTTTCAGACGTTTTCGTTTTGCGGTAGGCACGGCGTTTTCTTCCAGTTTGTTGCCACTTAGCAAGTCATAGAGTGGTTTTGCTATCCTCGAGAAGTTCTCAATGGATCATTGATACACACCAAGAAGTCCCATCAGCTTCTGTACGTCTCCCACCGTTTTAGGTAATACATCTCTCAACTTTCTCAACGGCTTCTCTGGCTTTGGGGTCGATTTTTTAACCATTGGTGTTAATTATCCGCTCTAAGAACGAGAGTTCCCTTTTAAACATGTTGCACTTGTTTGGTTTGAGTTTTATTCCATTGGATTTTAAACACCTGAGAACTTGTCGTAAGTGGTCAACATGTTCAGCAAACGTCCTTGAATAGACGATAACATCATCGAAGTAAGGTATGCACATCGTATCTCTCAAGTCACCTAGGCAGTTCTCCATAAATCTCTGGAAATTAGCAGGAGCATTTCTTAAACCAAAGGGCATCCTTATCCACTCATACAACCCCCAAGGAGTCATAAAAGCAGTCAATGGTTGGCTTCGTTCATCCATGAACCCCTGATGATACGCTTTTCCCTGATCTAAAACGCTGAACCAGTGGTTTCCTCCCAAGCAATCCAGTGTTTACTAAATACGCGGTATCGGATGGCGGTCGGCTATCATCTTCAGATTCAACGATCGGTAATCCACGCACAATCTCATACTACCATCCTTTTTTCACACACAAACTATACTACTGGAGTAAGGTGACTTCGATTTATGGATAAAGTTTCTGTTGAGAAGGTCTTCAATATATGCTTTTACCTCCGGGAATAATGGTCGGGCGATTGCCAAGTAATTCTTTTGTACTGGCTGCTTATCTATCAAGTTAATGTTCATCTTAAGGCCCTCTATCATCGTCGTCATTTTGTGCGAAAGCATCTGCTTCCTGCGATAACATTTCTACTGCGATCTCTTTCTGTTCTAGTGTAAGCCCTTCTAAATCTATGGGTGGAAGACAACATGCCTTATTAGTAGTTTACTCACCAAATTGTTTCTCGCTTTGTTGGCAGGGGTAGATGCTTCTTGTACGTTATCTTTTCTCAATTCCACTTCAGCAATGTTTACAGATCTTACCAGTTGTAGTCGACCAAGTGGTATACGTCCTTGTAATCCAATGTCACGGTGAGTTGTGTTGGTGACTCGAATCCCAGTGACACTGCTCTTCCCTCTTTTCAGTGTTAGCAAACACTCATTAATTACCAAGCCAGAAGGCCAATTTTCCTGCTCATCTGGTTCAAACGCACTGGGCCAGCGTTCGTGCGACAGGCAACATCTACTGTTGTACCAGCAGGGATAGCAGTCTTCCGTGACGTCTTAACAGTAAAGAACTCTCAGAAGTGGTACTGTAAATTAAATCCACCAATGTTGCTGCATCAAAATCCTCTAAATTGTCCGCCAAACTCCTTGTTAATGTTGATGTCACTTTTTCTGGCCCATTGTCCTTCACATAGATCTCTATCACATTGTATCCAATTATTGGATTGCCAAGCTGTTGCTTTGTTACCAGAAATGGCACTGTAATTTCGGATGCTGTTTCTTCCAGGAGTTAAAAGTTAAGTTGCACCCAACTGTTATAGGGAAGACTTGTGCCATTAGCTGTCTGTAGTTTCAGATCAGAACCAACACGCAACAGTTCATGGATATCTTTAACATGCAGGTTTGGAAAGTTTTTGCGCAAGAATCTAGCTGACATTATTGATACCTGTGCACCTGTGTCCAAAAGTGCTTTAGTTTCCACTCCATTAAGTTTGCATGAAACTGAACATTTATCGCCAACTAGTTTGGCAACTTTACTCATTTGGTCCGCTTTCAGGTGGCTGGCAATCATGTACTTATCAGAAGAATCACTAATACTGAAGTCATTTGGCTTGGGTAAATTCTTTATTGTCATGCACAGTGTCTTGTGTTGCCCAATGTTCTTGCTGGCATTGTTTTGAACAGTACCTCACTAGTTTACATACTGAGCACCTTGGAAACTGATAATCTGCTGTCTCATCCTTCATACAATTGTTACAATGGTGGGACCTGTTATCCTTGTTCTCCTGGGCTACTTTCTGTCCCTTGGTCGCAACCCTCTCCCGTTGCCCTGGTTTCTGGATTGACAGTACCTTGCAATGTGGTTGAATCCACCGCATATGAAGCAGTGTCTGCACAAGTCACCCATACCCTTGGTCTGACAGGATTTACATCCCTTGATTTTTGGCGTTTGGTGATGTGGACTTGCTCCAGATGATTCTTCATCTTTACCGGACTTGGTGCCAGGATTCTGCAGCATCCCAACAGAATTGCGCAATGAGTCCATCTCAGAATGCATAGTTGTTAAGTCTGATTGCACTTTCTTCAATGCAGCTAAGACCTTCCCTTCCTCCCTTTTCTTCTCATTAGGTTGGTTTATCTCACAAATGGTTGCTGATTTATCTCGTGCGGGGGTGTTGAACTTATTTGATCGTTCAGCCTCTGCAAAAACTGCCATGCTCATTGCTTCAATTATGTCTTCATCCGATACATCTGATTTCTTCAGAACTGGCTTCATCTTTGCACGGATTGTTTCGTCAATCAAGGCAGTCTCCAGTGCATGAAGAAAAAGTTTCTGCACCGATTTCACACTATAGACAATTTCGTTATCAGATTCCCCTGATGCAAAGATAATTTTCTGTCGGATGGTCAAAGCTCTAATGAGGAAGGCCTGAGGGTCCTCTTTGGGCAGCTGAGTAAGATTTGCAAGGAACTGATACAACTCTCTGGCACTCTTTTCGTGGAAGTGGGATCGAAGGATTTTTCTTACCCCAGGCAGGATGATTCCACTTGTACTTTCCAAATAAGCTCTCAATGGCAGGCCAGGTTGTACTGCTCGTATTATCGCATTCACTGTTTCTCCATCAGAATAGCCTTTCTCTGATCCAGTTTCAATCTGGGGAATTACAGCCTGGTACCCTAGCTTATCCTTTTGACCAGGGTCTCCGATCACCCCAACTATCTTAAAGTCACGGTGGAGGACAGTCTTTTCCAACTGAACCAGTGGGACTTTTAGGGTCTTCTCAGGTAGGTTATCATCATTATTTTCAGGTTTAACTGTTCCAGTCTCTTCATCAGCCTTAGTTTTAGGCTGTGGTACCTTTGATTTAATCTCATGTTGTCCACTCAAGAGTTTTTCAATTTCTTCCTGTAGTTTTAACACTTTGTGCTCCTCAGGGGGAGGTGACAACAGAAATTCCTGTACTCCAATACCTCTTTATTTTCTTCTATGGCACTCACCTTTTCCTCTATAAGGGTCCGAATTTTCTTCGCACGAACAAATTTACTTTTGCCTGTTACCACTGATTCTTCTAGCTTCAAATAGTGTGCTAGATCTGCTGTCTTTGCTCCATTCAAAGTCAAAATATCAGATCCCACTTTCATTAACAACTCCTCGACTTCTGTATCCGACATGATGACTGTATTTGATGAATAATAAATCCTGTCAGCAGTCGACACAAGCTAGCCAGACGTAGTATCAATAGAAGTACCCAGTCATATAAAGACCACTTTCTTATACACGAACGATCCAATGTTTTACAAAGAAATTCCACAAATTCCCGCCATTTTGATATTCATTACTGTGTTAATTATTTAGTACATACCACATTTCCATATTTTCTGTTTGCATTAAGTGAATTTCCCTGCGTCCACAGTCATTGATTCGCACTTAAGTACTTCATTTAGACATACATACTAAATTACGAATGCAATCCTACATTCTGCTAGGCTTAGTAAACGTGTAGTAGTTGAAAAATTTGTGTGATCTGCTGTATGATATAGAAAGGTATAAGGAGCAAAAGATCTGTTAGTCATTGTTATCATTTGGGTTAACCCTCAATGCATTTCGACCTTACAGTCTTCATCAGGAGGGATTTCGTTCAAGGGTGGGAGTCGATGTTGAAAGGTTAAGTCAAATAGATATATTATATATTTATACATTTATACATATATTTATTTTATACATTGATGAGTCCCAGAAGGACGAAACAGTTCCGTCTGTAGTTAGATACACTCCATGAGTTGATGAGGATTTATCCGAGACCATGTTGAACGCTCGATGCATGATGGGTCATGCTGCTAACCATAATGGTATCGCTCACTGTTGCGCATGCGCACAGTTTGATGCGCTCTGGCATGATTCCTGAGAGGTAGAGCGGGATTAGTAAAATAAAATACAATAGCTTTAATGCGGTAACTACTCAGAGTTTCATATATATTTATATATAATGTTCAAAGTACAGTTTTATTGGTATATTGTGGTATACTAACTATACACCTGACAAGAATATACCAATTTTCAAAAAGTTGTCACACTTGTCCTAGGCCTTCATTTTCATTAGCTATTATCAATAAATACCAACAAAATGTGTTTTGTGGTCATTGATTATTTCCTGTGTCTTATCTCTTTTGAATTCTTCTAACCAACCCCCCATCGCTTGTGCTTCACATTGATAAGCCCACAAACAGAAGAACAGATTTTTCCAAGTGACATATGTTTCTCCAGCGTCAATCATTCTCCAGCTTTTCAATAACATTGGAGAGAAGTTGCTTATCTTCTTGGATATAAATTTCCTTAAATATGCTTTCATCAACTGAATACATAGACTGCCACTGCAATTTTTAGCCCATAATATATAACTGAGTGAATGCTGTTTTAAATTTTATGAATTGCTGCAATTCCAACAAAAGTACAAAAACAAACCATAATGATACAATGAATACAATGCTTTACATATTGGTACATCGTAGAATGCTTTATCGACACATTACAATTTGAAAAAGTTACATCATACATTTACATCGACCCAATTTGCAAATTTTAGGCTATTCTTATTGGAATTAAAGCATGCACCTGAATTGTTGGTAGAAAAAACTTTGGACAGACAATTCAGCTGCAAATGTTAGTATAAACATTGAAATTGGCAACAGACCGATTCAGTGTTGTATGCATATCACCTATAATTTCAATGTATCTACATACCTGTGAGAAATGGTTTTTGTTGGTTCTGTGGCATTAAGATACTAGATGGTTTCTACTGTACAATGGATACACACTAATGCAAGAAAAAATTTACATCTCTCAGTCAGAAGTATATGTAAACACTAAAATAGTCTATTTGCATACCGGGATGCATGATTTGGTTTGTAGGTATACGAGGTCTGCACCATAAAGAATTTTAAAATATCAACTATATGGTATTGTTCAAATAGCAATATAATAATTAATATAAATTTAAATAATATGAATAAACATTACTAAAGAACTTACTTTAACGTAATTTAATATTTTAATAACGCAACGTCGTACTCTACTGTACGCAATTTAGAGACGTTCAACAGCTGTTAATAGTTCTACTGACTTATATTTTGTCACTCAACGTTGTTTACTTCGAACCGGGTAATAATGGTTTTGCTATTGTATGCAATCTTGACGTCTGGCTGCAAGCAAACTCAGGAAACAAAAGAAGACAAAGGAAGTATCATATTTTGACCACTTCCCACATAGTTTTATCAGCCCATATAGGCCAAGCCAAGGATCGCCAACCGCGGAGGTGATGAACAAGCGGTTGAACACATCATGCTGTGAGTGGTTGACCCTTCCTGGTGTTGCCTTAAGCGAGTTTGCCAGCACATTGCATGGCAATGTGGAGATCGTGAAGGAATCAAGGGAGATTTTACAACCTGAAACCACGGAGAGTAGGTCGTCAAAGAAAACAACGAGAGTTTGTGTTGCTTCGAGAAAATTGAATGTGAAATGTGACGAATATCAAATAGGAAAAAAAAGAAAAGACCATCCGCAAATTGCTGATGACCTTATATGACAAAGATTGAGGCTTGGTCGAGAATGTCGACAGGATGACCATGGTTAGCTCGGCAATGTACTGCCTTGGCATTTACGTTAAAGTGGCCAGGCACGTCTTAGGCGACCCAAAAGCCTATGCGGCGAAGTTGGACCTAACTGACACACTCACAGCCTAATTCAAGGCAAACCCCGGTCTTGATAACCTGATCGAATACTTGGAGAATATGCCAGACAAGGACATCAACTGGGGGAAAAGACGATAACATGGCAGACCTCGCCCAATTACGTACCCAGCACAGTGCCTCAAAGAAAAGAAGGAAGGATGAAAGTGACTAAGCTCAAAAAAATATGAGAATATTTCAATGGTACGAACTTGGCAAAGCATTGTTGCACTGCCATGGCCAACCCCATTTAAGGTGAATAACATAAACCATATTACC